>APFE030245819.1:94105-129176 GCA_000404065.3 Pinus taeda
AACTAATTCACACCACTCATCACTAGTGTATTTGTTAGTTAGACTAAATACAACTAGTTCAACTAAGTCAAACTGAACACAACTCCATCAACTCCTCATTCAACTGCACCAAACTCAATCACTTGAATTCTAACTGAAGTCCTTCATGCAATAGCTCAACCAACCCATACGAAAAGCATATTTCCTTCTGGAAGTTGCATGTGCCACATCTATAGCTCGAACTGAAGTGCTCCAAGAGGATAAGATAATGTTTATAGTCCAAATATTATTAAGAGCTAATAATATTCGCTTGTTCTATTTTTAGCCTGGCAGTCTAAAAATAGACTCTGCCCATATTTCTAAAAAATAGAGGTCCATCTATTTGTACCAACATGACCAATCATCCACAAATAGCATCCTGCAACTCATATACCATGATCCATATGTCTAAAAATAGACCTAGTCTAAAAATATACTTTGCGTCAAAAATAGCCTGCGGGACCACTTAGTGAAGGCGACTTCTTTTCACTAAGCTCCATCATCTTGTTGCATTTTCAGCAAACACAATGTTTTGATGAAGAAGTTCACCCCTCCTGGGCTACATCTCCTTAGTCTAGCTTCCATGGCTTAGGCCTCTTTATTAGCTAAATGTGGAAAAGATGTTGTTTACAAAGCTCTATGGCTCTTGATACCTACACCAATGTATCCAGAAGGTCCAAATTAGCTAAGAACACTTATTTCTGATCTCAATTTGGTCGAAAATTAAGTAATTTATGGCTCAAATAGTTTTTCCTAGAAAACTCCACTAAATCTGGAGAGACTCCAATTAAGTCAGTCAAATTTGGTGGCAGTTCAGGATTTAGTGGCTCTGCCATAAAGGCTACAAACTAAATTAGGGATTAATTAAATTCTAATCATGATTAATTAATTATTTGAGAGGGATTAGTGGTAAGCGCTCCGCTGGCTGGCCCATAGGTTTGGCTCCCACCACCCTATCATTGGCATCGTTCTACAACATAAAGTAACGTGCGTTGCTCTCCATTCAATGCTCTTGTTTGTGGGTTAATGGTAATGCATAGGAATAGGAGGGGGAGGTCACGGGTTCAAACCTGCCCTGCCCCTATCACATTTTTTAATATTGTATATTATATAAAACCGACTTTGGTTGAATGTGCTATTTGAAATATAACATATGCCAGTACATTCAAACTTTCAGACTTTGGTTGATATAATGTGGGTTTAATATATATAGTTAAAAAACTATATAATATAAATAATAACTATATATATAATATATAATAATATTTAAATAAAAAAGAATCAAATTCCACTTCGAGCCAACTATGCAATTTCCCTTTCACACAACCACACTAGCGAATCTAGAGGTGACAATTGTCATAGCCCCATTGGGATAAAAATGAAGAAGATTCCCCTTGGTGACTGGACTGTAATGTCATCATTCTGTCCCATTTTGCAATTTTTTTAGCTATTTAGTAAAATGAACAGAATGCCTTTTCTCCTTCATCCAAACACCGTTTTGAGTGAAATGAATTGTGTTGCAATCATCTTGATGAGACAGATGGATCCATATAGTTTTCAAGCCAACTTGAGAACTTTGAATTTTGAGCTAAATACTGAGCACCTGATCATTCCTCCCCACTACAAGCCTTTTGTACCCCAAAAGATACTATTATCTGACAAGTAAATGAGGGTACAACCCCCTCACCTTTCCAAGCTCGATCCAATTAGCTTTTGACGAATTTGTTTCTTTGAGCTCCTCTCTAAGGAAATCAACATTCACTTGCGATGAGGACCCCATTCTATAGTTGCACTTGTCTTTTCCCTTTTCAAGTTGACCTTGCACTATTTTTTGCACCATTTTCAGTCATTCGTAGCAACTCATGGTTTTGTCCATGTCGCCATCAAAAGAAAAATCCTTCTTACCGTGTTGACATAACAAAATATAATGCAAATGGGTGACAAATTTCACTACTTGGTTTTCATGACTCAAGCCTCACTATACATCTTGAAAGTATGAAATTTCCTGAACATAACTTTCATGTAAAATATAATGATGCTTGAATACAATAGATACATAACCAATAGGCCTAAAAGGCATAACAATAAACTTGTTGCTTATACCTCTTTTTTACCTTCAAACCAAGTTAAATTTTTGACAAGTATCCATCCAATGAAAGTGCATAGATCACTGCAACTTAATCTTTACACCATGAAAATATCATGAATCAAATAACATGGTGAAGTTGCTTTTATAAACCTGAAACTCAAATGAACCTTTCAAGTTTGAAAGAGCATAAAAAAAATTGAACTGAGCTTTTGGTTTGAAGCAACACATGCCTCTTGTTGTTTGCCTCCCCACTAGAAGATTTTTCACACACATGACAATGCATGCCAAGGAGCTTCAAAGAAGAAATGTCAACAAAAACTCTCCTCCAACATTGGGCTACTCCCAACAAACCTCTTATCAAAATTATGATCTTGGGTGTTGACAAATCAACAATGGAATCCAACTTGCATAGGCTTGCCTTCAACTCACCTCCTCTAATATCATTTCCCAAATGCATCAGAGAAGTAAAACCCAACTTGTACTTTGATATCTTCAAAATATCAAACAATTTTCCTTCATAGATGACATGTGCATAAGAAAACATTCTAAACATGTTTATGTGACCCAAGTGGACGATTTATTCAAGAAATGACTCTTTTTTTCCATAATTCAAATACGCGTATGTAATAGAAGTGCTACAAAGAACGTACAACATTAAAATCCATACAAACCATTCTTGTTTGATGTTATGTATCTTCTTGTATTGGCCTCTTTTTACAACTTTTCTTTGGGAAAAACCACTTCTTTTATCCTCTTTCTTGAAATACTTACCATTTTTCTTTGGCACCATAACCATCGGTTCACAACATGGCATAATGGATGATTGAATGAGCCCATTGGTCAACAAAATTTTGCATTGCATTGGTGTCTCTACAATTTCCATTTTGTCAACCCTTGCATGCTAACATCACAAATAGAAACCTCTTGCTACAAAGATATTTCATGTGAAGTTTCGTTCTCCTTGAAGGACGATTCTTTCACAACCTAGAATACTTCATCACTCTAATGAACTGAACCAACCAAATTACAATTGAAACTTTCATTACATGCAACAACATTTTCATAAACAATATTATCGTTTGGCTTGAACATGAGAAGTAATAAAATTTTACTTGAATTCACTAGTCCTTTTGCCTCCCCTGCATTAACCAAATTAATGTTTAGCTTTTTGTGATGGGCTCTCACTATGTACTCCACACCATCCTTGAACAAGTGATACTTGTTTTCATGGAGGTAAAATACTGCTTTATGGTCATACAAATATGGACTACCCAACACCACACTTGAAATATCAAGTGGTACTACATCTAAGTCTACTTCATCTTGCAAGGATTGCAAACTTAAACAAACATTTTCTTGCAACCTGTAAACTCGTGTCTCTTGTTATCCATCCCAAAGGGTATGGTTTATGGTGAGGTATAATTTTAAGATTCAATCTGTTGACTAAGTCTTCAGAGATTAGATTCAGTTCTGACCCACTACCAATGAGTGTGTCAATCTTGGTGTGTTTAGATATGACCCTAACATGAAATAACTCAATTCATCTCTTTTCATCTGGAGTAGTAGTAGTGTTACACTGTTATGAACTAGTGCTTCCAATATTTTGTTTTCCTTTGATTCCCTTGAGAGTGATTTCTTTTCATCACTTGATTCTGAACCTAAATCTTCTTGAGTGATAGCAGTGTTTTTTTGTTTCCCTTTATTGTTGAACTTATTTGGTCTCATTTCTAGATGCAATTTCTAGCAGTGGGTTTCATCATGCCCCTCTTTGGAACAATTTCTGCGTGTGATTTTCTCCACTTCTTTCTTCACACTTTCATTCTTCTTTCCCTTCCATTTTCCTCCTTTCTCTTTCTCCTTACCCTTAGGTGGCTTTTTATTACTATCATCTTCATAAGTTTTCTGTCCTCTAGGTTCAAGATGCGAGGCTTGCACACATACTTCATCCAAATTAGTTGGATTGAACATGAGAATAGTATGTTTAAGATAGGAATGCAAACCCCCAATATATTTTAGCAGTGTATCTTGAGAATTCAAATTCACTCCTAATAACAAAGCCCTTTTCCTAAACTCCTGTGTATAATCTTAGACTATTTGGCCTTTAAGCTGCCCAAAATTCTGCCAACTTAAATGGCTTCTTGCTTATAGCTAAAGGATAAAACTATCTTTTAATTGAAGAAAAAAATTCAACGCAAGTGATGGATATCTTACCATGGATTCTTATTTCCTCTTGACTCTTTTCTTCCCACCAAACTAGTGCAGCTCCTTCTAGTCTCAGTGAAGAAAACTATATCTTTATGTCTTCTTCTTAAAGGTTCTAAATTATGTAGTATACCTCCAACTATCGAATCGAATTGTCCAACTTTTTTGCACTCACTTCTCCATTGTACATGGGAAGTTTGAATTT
This sequence comes from Pinus taeda, assembly GCA_000404065.3. Classification (NCBI taxonomy): domain Eukaryota; kingdom Viridiplantae; phylum Streptophyta; class Pinopsida; order Pinales; family Pinaceae; genus Pinus; species Pinus taeda. Next base: position 98,620 of record APFE030245819.1, read on the forward strand.
TATGTTTAATTTCAATAATGGAGTTTTTCCTTTCGGGGTTTTGGAATGAGTATGGGCAGTGGTGCTAGTGGAAGGTGATGTTGTGTGAGGTGGTGAAGGTGATGTGGAAAATGATGAGGATGGTGGAGATGGAGGTGGTTTGACACCATTCCCTTTGGAATCCTTCTTCTCATCTTTTTTTTCCTTTGAGCTTCCTTCTCCATGTGGAGGTTTAGAACTCTCTCCAACCATTCTGGTGTCCCTCTATTCATAGAGGGCTTTAACCATCTCAGTCAAAGTATAGAAAGATTTCTTGAATTCTTCCTCTTCTGAAGAGGGACCTTCCGGCTCTCTTTCTCCAGACATAATGGCTATGGATTCAAGCTCAAAAATTTATACTAATTGAACCTCTTCAATCTCAATTGAACGAAAAACTTGAGGAGCTTCAAGTGCAGCTAGAATTGAAACTTTTGGTGGTGGATATTGTGGCCTCATGGCTCTCTTTTCTCTGGGAATTACCTCAGGAGTTGCAACCAATATCTTCCCTTCTCCTCTCTGCAACTTTAACCTTGTAAGCATCACAATTTTGCAATCACTAAAACCCTAATTGCACAAACTCAAGCAATCAAACAGTTCAACCTTGAGCTCCGATACCAAATTGATCTGTATTTGTATGATTATTTTTGTTGTGGTAATAAAAATTATAGAAATAAAAATGTGCTTGCTTCTTTCTTTTTGTGTTGAGGATTCCTTAGTTGTTGGTGCTTACAAACATGTAAATTTCCTTAAGTTAAACAAGACATTCATGAGAAAAATAGCTTCAAAAATAAATAATGAACAATAAACATGTACAGTACAACAAACAATCAAAGAGACACATTAACGCAATGTTTTGATGAAGGAGTTCACCCCTCCTAGGCTACATCTCCTTGGTCTAGCTTCCATGTCTTGGGTCTCTATATTAGCTCAATGTGGAAAAAATTATCTTTACAAATATCTATGGCTCTTGATACCTTCACCAATATGTTTATAAGGTCCAAATTAGCTAATAAAACTTGTTTCTGATCTCAATTTGCTCGAAAATTGAGTAAGTATGGCTCAAACAGTGTTTCCTAGAAAACCTCCACTAAATCTAGAAAGACTCTAGTTTGGTTCACCAAATTTGGTGGTGATTCCAAATTTAGTGGCTCCGCCATAAAGGCCGCCAACTAAATTGTGGATTAATTAAATTCTAATCATGATCAATTAATCATTTAATCGGGATTTGTGCTAAGCGCTCCACTGGCTAGCCCTTGGTCGTGTGGATGAAGTCATATGGGGTGGGCGCTAGCTCCCACCACCTCGCCTTGGGCATCCTTCTACAACATAAAATAACATGTGCTGCCCTTCATTTAAGATGCCTATATGTAGCTTAATGGTAATGCATAGGAATAGGAGGGGGAGGTCACGGGTTCAAACTTGCCCTCCCCCCATCACATTTTTTAATACCATATATTATATGTAACCGACTTTTGTTTAATGCGCTATTTGAAATATAACATATGCCAATACATTCGTACTTTCGGACTTTGGTTAATATGGAACATGGGTTTAATGTATATATATATGTTTATGTTATGTATGTATGTATGTATGTATGTATGTTAAAAAAAAGTATATAATATAAATAATAAAATATCTAATTATATATATAATCTATAATATAATATAATAATATTTAAATAAAAATAAATTTGAATTCCACTTGGAGTCAACTAGGCAATTCCCCTTTCACGCAACCACACTGGAAAATCCAGAGGTGACACTTGTCACAACCCCATTGGGAGAAAACTGAAGAAGATTCCCCTTGTTGACTGCACTGCTGACTAGACTACCATGTCATCATTCTGTCCCATTCTGCAATTTTTTTAGTTGCGTAGGAATACGAACAACAGGCATTTTATCCTTCATCCAAACTCTATTTTCAGTGAAACGAATTACATTTCGATCTTATTGATGAGACAAACACAACCATATAATTTTCAAGCCAATCTGTGAACATTGAATTTTGAGCTAAATACTAAGCCCCTGATCACCTTCGAATAAAAAAGTTAATTTGAGATATTATCAATATATAAGGGGAATTGAGCATAGAGATTGATATCCTGCTACAAACATAATTGCTAAGGAGCAATCCAAAAAAGTGTTATGATCTTACCAAACATTCTTTCTCAAATGGATTTCCCATAAAGTAACTATTCTTTGTCTATTTGATTGCAACATCTATTCCCCTCCATTTGTCATGACATATTGTCCCAAAGGTAATGGAACCAAGATCAATTCTTCAAGGTCAACATTTCTATTTTCTATTAAAATGCATGCAAGGATAAAGGAATGCTCAATACCAAACTCAAAAGAATTTAAGAAAAACACTTGTAAACATACATTAAAAGTAATTGTATTTCAGGGTATTGAAAAATAAATCTTTGGAACTTCAACTGTTCTAAACAATCGTCGCTAATAAATGTTGCAGACCAACTAACATCCACTTCTTTAGTATTAGGTCCCTAGATGTTTATTAGGAATGAATAAAGATGCACACTACCATCACTAGTGGAAGAAAACAATTTGTAGGAAGCAACAATGACAATAACTTTAATACCTCATAGTTGAAATCAATAATACAAATAGCTTCCTCCTCTGTCCCATTTGGCAATATTTATGGTATATTGTTTCCCTGAACCTTTCCATCCTCGATAGCCTGGTTCTATTCATGCATTTGAGAGTGTTGTAGCAGGACAAATAGGTTGCCGAAGAGATGCAATGATGAGCCAAGATATTTTATCTATAAATGCATCAGAATTACATGTAACAGAGCTTATTAGCCATGGAACTTAAAAGCACATAAAACAATTTGGAAATAACAAGATAATCATGAAACCATGACACAAATACTTTCTTACGTAGTTCGTCCAATTTGGACTATGTCTCTAGGCCCTCCTCAATAGTGGGAAGGCCTTCCTTCATTAAGTGGCATAAAAATATATAAAATTACAAGCAACATTCGTTTATGATCCTTATACCTACAAGATGGAAGATAGACTAATAATGGAGAGCCCATCTTTAGAAAAATATAGTACCACCGAAATCCTAGCGAAAAATCATTCATAATCACCTATACGAACACCCAATTCGGAGAAATGAAACTTTTGCACCCTCTTGAAACCTCCTTGCTACACAAGGCGAGCTTCTAGCCTACTGCCAGGTCAAGTTACTACTGTACACAGTAGTTTATGAACTTCTATGCCAGTCTCTCTCTTTTTCTTGTGTAGACAGTCCATTATATATGCTGGTGGCTAACTCCTTAACCTCAATAGTTTCAACAAATGAAAAGTATAGTAGGCAGGCGGTTTTCATATCAAGAATCTTAGACTTAGAATAGTATGCGAATACTAACCTATTTAAACATAGAAAAACCCTCATAACCTCTTAACCTCACATTAACTTAACTTGGCGACGTTAACACAGAGAATCAATTTTTAAATTAGTGGATGGACCCGTTCCTTTACATTAAGCGATGAGCGAAAGACAATAAAAAGACGAGCGATCTACGATAATAGGTGGAACCGACTGTAATTATCAACTGCAATTCATAATATATATCAAATCCAATAGAATCATTTTCAACCGCAATCAGTGGAGAAAAGGGTTTCTTATGGTTTATGAATGCAGCATGTGCAATATGTCAACCTTAACTGCTGGGGGCCGATTCTATAAAACATTGTCCCTTTGCAATGTGAGATATGTGATCACTGCATCACACCGTTTCCTGCTTAGGTCCGATTTGTAATAGCTAACTCACCTCTGATCTGCGATTGCAATATCATAATCGCAACCTGGTAGTGCTCTGGGCTGATTATTTACCTGTGAACCTCTACCTGTTATGATCAGTAAACTACGGCCTACCAGTTGGCATTTCCCCATTCGCTGAAGAGTTCTGCCATGTCATTTTCTCCTACCACCTATCCAAGTCAAACTTGAACTTTGACATGCTTTAACTTCTTCATATGAACTTAAATTTGAGTGTCATTTGCATTGTTTGAATCAGGATGAAGAGAAATTCAATATAATGCTGAGTTTATCGAGATTTTTCCACTTTGTGTTTTGAGCCTTTTTACGATGCCACTAGTACTTTTTAGAGATCCACTTGGATCAATCCTCGCCATTAAGAGCTTTTGGACTGCCAAAAGCCTTTTCAATCAATTCATAAGTGAGGAAAATTATACCTCACTTTTTCTTTCTCCATCCATTGAGCTATACTCAGATGCATTCCTTTGAAGCCAACACGAATATACTCCACACCTCCCCATCGTGGATTTCTGATTTTCTTGTCGAGTATGATATCTTTGGGCAACTTGTCTTGATACTTTGGTACAAAATCGTCCACTGTAGGAATCTGTGCAACCTCTTCGATATCCATAATCAATGGAGGTTCATAAAGCTCCAGGTTTTCAACATTCACTACTCAGTACATTTGCATATAAGTCAGCAAGTCAAGACAAAAAGCATTGTCTCCAAAATTTGCTAATAAAGTGAAGGGACCATATCGAATGGGTCTCAATTTCTTCCCTTCTCCCTTCATTATGTCCTTGTTGATGTGGAGCCATACCTTGTCCCCAACTTGAAAGTGATGGTCAACTTGGTGCTTATCATGTCAAGATTTATATCGAACTTGACTCTTCTCCAACTACTCCTGTACCACCTGATGAATCACCTATATCCACTGAATAAAATTTTTTGTTTTGTCCCTAAAATCTCATGCATTTCAATCCTCATCTTTCCCAAATATTGTGTCTAAGGGATCCCTTGGTAGATAACCAAAACATGTCTCAAACGGTGAGCTCTATGTTGATGAATGTATTGCTCGATTGTATCCATGCTGCACATAAGGAAGTTTTTCATCCCAAATCTTGGGATGTTTTCGACAATAGCCTCGTAACAAGTGTACCACTATGAAATTGACGACCTCTGTCTTCCCATCGAGCTGTGGATGAAATTTTATACTTATTTTCAGCTTAGTGTCCATCATTATCCATAAGGTGGTCCAAAAATCTCCAAGAAAGTGAGAGTCTTGGTCTGACACAATAGATGTGGGAAACCCAAAATGGACCCAGACATGTTGAAAGAAAAGATAAGCAGTCTTCTCAGCAGTGACCTTATTTTTACAAGGCATTAGAATACATATTTTCCTAAAACGATTCACGGCAACATACAAATAGTTGTGACCTTTCCTAAACATACGAAAACCACCTACAAAATCCATGGACACACTTTCCCATGGTCGACTCAGAATAGGAAGTGGTGTGTAGAGCCCAAGTTTTCTATGAGAGAGCTTTGAAACATAACACAACACACAACACTTTACAAAACGATTCACAATGTTTTTCATATGAGGCCAAAAACAAAATCTCTATAAATGACATAAATATTTTTTCAACCCCAAAATGACCAGACACAAGAGAAGTATGAGCCTCTCGAATCACATGTACCCTTTCATCAATGGGTATGCATAGTTTTCCCAGATGATACAATAGCTTTCCCTGCAAATAATAATTGTCCATCTGCAATCCACGAGTCAGTTTTGCATAAATCTCTTTAAAATCATCATCATTAGCATATTGTTCAACATACATTTCTAACTATAAAGAAGCATTTTGAAAACTACATATGCATAAATAGGAGGGCGAGAAATCATATAGGCTACTTTATTGTTGTTGCCCTTCTTGTATTTTATTACCAGATGAAACTACCAGAGGAATCCCATCCATATGAAATGATGAGCTCGTTGAAGCTTGGTATGTGACTGGAGGTACCACAAGGGATGATGTTCCATATGGATGATGGTCTCCTTGCTAATAAGGTAGTGTTTCCACTTCTTTACACTCTGAACAACGGCATACAACTCCCTGTCGTACATGGGATAATTACAATAGCCTGGGAGAAAGTCTTTGAATGCTAACATACATGCTTCCTTTGCTGCATCAATACAGTGCCCATGGCATATCCATTGGCATCTATCTCAATCTCAAAAGGTTGATGAAGGTCTTGTAAGTCTAGTATAGGTGTAGTGATAATCTTCTCATTCAGCATGTCAAAGGATTTTTGTTGCTTTCCAACCCACTAAAAGGCCTGCTTCACACTTTTCAATGGGTGTAAGGGGGCTGCGATAACAAAGAAGTTTTCAATGAACCTTCTCCAATACTGTACCACACCCAAATAGCTTTGGACCTCTGTAAAATTTATGGGCTCAGGCCACTTCATAATCTCATCTAATTTAGAGCGATCTATCTTCAATTTCCTATTACTAATTATGTGACCTAGATAAACTAGAGAGGTCTTCCCAAACTCACACTTTAACAATTTTACATACAATTTTTCATTTTTTAGAACATCAAGAACTTTCTTCACATGAAATACATGTTCATCCCATGTCTTACTATAAACAAGAATATCGTCCAGAAATACAAGCACAAAATTATCAAGAAAAGGCCTAAACAGATGATTCATTACCCCCATAAACATGGTCGGAGAATTACACAGTCTGAATGTCATCACCATCCATTTGAACAACCCCTGCTTGGTTTTGAATGAAGTCTTCCAAATGTCTTGTTTTGCAACTCTAACTTGATGATATCCACTATGAAAATCGAGTTTTGTAAAATAGACAACATTTTTCAACTGATCTAATAATTCATCAATGCAAGGTAGAGGGTATCGATTCTTCACCGTAATTATGTTTAGTGCCTTGTAGTCTACACACATTCTCCATGTGCCATCTTTCTTTGGCACCAACACGATCGGTGAGCCACATGGAGAAGAACTCAATTTGATGACCTCTTGATTTAGAAATTCCTGTACCTATTTCTTGGCCTCCTCTATCTCAATAGAAGCCATCTTGTACATGCCAATATTAGGTAAAGGAGAATCCTATTGTACATGGATCTCATGTTGGAGTTTTCGTTTTGGGGGCAATCCTCTCAATACATGAAACAATCCATCATAATCAAAAATAATTTCTAACAATTCTTTCTTATGATCAGGATCAAAACCTTTGAAAGCATCAGTCATCTCAGCCTCTCTCGTTCTCACCACCATGAGAATGCACTCTTTTCTAGAATTAACCATTCGTTTAATCTGTCCTGCACTTATAAGGCTAGCACTAAATTTTTTATGATGATCTATAACTATATATTATACCCCATCATTCATGAGGTGGTATTTATTTTCACGCTAAAAGAAGACTGTTTTTTTGTCATATAGATACGTACTTTCCAAGATGATTCCATAGATATCCTAAGGTTTAACATCTAACTCTACCTCATCAACTAATTTGGAAGCAAGAACAAATTTGGCCCTACACTTCTTGGTTACTTGTAATTTTTCTTTATATCCCAACCAAGTGGGTATGGACTCAGATGAGGCTTAGTTTGAAGGCCTAATTTTTTAACTAAGGACTCTAAGATTAAGTTTTCTTGGGAACCTGAATCAAACAGATTTTCCACCTTTGTGTGTTTTATCATAACCCTAACCTGGAATAATTCAATTCTCTTTCATCCATTACTTATAGGCTCATTCAAAGAATTAGTACTTGCAATCAAATTAGAATTATTATTAACAGAAAGAGTACCACATGCACCCACGGTTATGTTCAATGTCTCGTCACCGAAGTCTGATCCATGGTCCTGTTGTGCTATTGCAACTGTCTTCTGCTTCCCTTTTTCGATGAATCTATTTGGTCTCAGCTCCAGATGTAGCTTCCAACAATGGTCCTCGTCATGACCTTCTCTCTTGCAATGCATGCAAGATGGTGTTTCTCTATCCCCTTTCTCGGCTACAACGGTCTTCTTATCCTTCCCCCTGTCTTTCTTCTAGAATTTTCCATGTTGAGGTTTGAATGGTGTTTTCTTGGCTTTATTATCTCTGTCATTCTTGCCTCAGATTTCAAGATGAATGGCCTTTACGCTGATCACATCAATAGTAGCAGGCTCTAACAATAAAAGCGAATGTCTTATGTAACTATGTAACACACCAACATACTTAGTTATAGTCTCGGTGAATCTAATGAGATTCCCAAATTCAATGCTTGTTTCCGAAATTCTTCAGTAAAGCTTTGCACATTTTGGCCTTTACCTTGCCTTAGATATTTCCATTCCATTAGTGCCTCTTGTTTATAACCCAAAGGGTAAAAATGATATTTCAATGCAAAAATGAAATTAGACCAAGAGGAAAGAATGTTACCCAACTTTTTTCTACCCTTATGCAACTTTCTCTCCCACCAAACAAGAGAAGTGTCACTCAACCAAAGAGATTCTAACTAGACCTTTGCCTCATCTTCTTTGATCTGCTGAATCTAGCAGTAAACATCTATCTGGCTTATCCAATTGTTAGGTTTTTATGCACTACACTCTCCATTATACATGGGTAGGTCAAACGTTACATCTAGCTTGAAGAATGGTTTCTTGGATGTGTGTTTGGAATCTCGATTAGAGTGATGAGAACTATCACTTGAAGAAGGAGAGGGAGGAGGATATTCTCCACCACCTTCATGATTTACCAATCTATTGTCATCGACATATTCCTTCCCATGCCTAATTTCCTTCTCATACTCTTAAAACAACTTGTCCACTTTCTTTGCCATATTGTAAAATACCTTCCAGTAATTTCGTTCCTCTTCCCAATGAGCTTCTTCATTGGTCATGTTTCTTCTTCGTTGTGAATGTCCTGCTTTGGGATCAAAGGAATTAGGCTTTCCTTCGCCTTTTCTCAGCTTTTTCTGGGTTAGAATATATTCATGCAATTCGTATCAACAAAGACCTGCTCTAATAACAAACTTGATCCAAGATCTTTTACTTATAGATGCATCAGAATTACATGTAACATAGCTTATTGACCATGGAACATAAAAGCACATAAAACAATGTGGAAATAACAAGATAAGCATGAAACCATGACACAAATATTTGATTATGGAGTTCATCTAATTTGGACTACGTCTTGAGGCCTTGCTTAATAGTGGGGAGGCCTTCATTCATAAGTGGCATAAAAAGAGATAAAAGTACAAGAAACGTTCATTTACAATCCTTATACCTCCAAGCTAGAAGATGGACGAAGAATGGAGAGACCAACTTGAGAGACAGATAGTACCACAGAAATCTTGGCAAAAAGTCATGCAAAACCGTTTATCCGAACACCCAATTCGGAGAAATGAAGCTTCTACACCTTCTTGGAACCTACCTATTTCTCAAGGCAATGTTCCGACATGCTTCCAGATCGGGTTACTTTTGTATACAATAGTTTCTAAACTTCTATGCTCGTCTCTCTCTTTCCTTGTGTGGATAGTCCATTATATATGCTGGTTGCTAACTCCTCAATCTGGGTAGTTTTAACAAATGACAAGTATAGCAGGCAGGAAGTTCCCATACCAAGAATCTCAAACCTGAAATAGTATTCAGCTAATAAAATGTTTAAACATAGGAAAACCTTCATAACCTCTCAATCGCACATTATCTTAGCCTGACAACTTTAACACAGAGAATCGATGTTTAAATTGGAGGACAGACCCATGCCTTTACTTTAAGCGATGAGCAAAAGGCGATAAAATGATGAGCGATTTGTGATAACAGGCAGACTTGACATAAATTATCAATTGCAATTCATACTACATATCAAATCTGATAGAATCATCACAACTTGTAATCAGCAAAGCTAGGGGTTTCTTATAGTTTATGAATGTGGCATGTGCCATATGCAATTGCAATATCACAATCGCAACCCTGACTGCCAAGGTCCGATTCTATAAAACGCTCTCCCTTTGCGATGTGCGATATGAAATCATCACATCAAACCCTTTCTTGCTTGGGGCTGATTTGTAACCATCAACCTGCCTCTAATCTGCGATTGTGATATCACAATCGCAACCCCATGGTGATGGGGGCCAATTCTTTACCTATAGACCTCTTCTTGTTGTGATTAACAAACTGCAGCCCGCCACTTGGAATTCCCCATTCGGCGAAGAATTTTGCTAGCTATCTAAGTCAAAAATGAACTTTGACTTACTTTAAATACTTCATATGAGATCAGATTTGAGTGGCGTTCACATTGTTGAAATCGGGATGATGAGCACTTCAATTTGATGCTAAGCTTATCAAGGTTTTGCCACTTTGAGTTTTGAGCCCTTTTACCATGCCACTGGTACTTTTTAGAGATCCACCTGGATCAAATAGTGACTTCCTTGGAAACAATCTATCTCCTTCCTTTCACACTCTCATAGAGAGGATGACATAGGGTTAAAGTTAGAATAGTTTGTATTGTTCTCCAAATATGTGAAATGCATGAGGTAAAACAAACATTAACACATTTAAAGATACAATAAAAACTATACTATGTACAAGACAATTTCTCCTTACCTTCCACTTTGAGATCTGATAAAGCTAATGTTAGTGAAGGTAGTCCTATAGTAAGTTCGTCCTTTGTAGTGTCCAAATCATGATAGTTTCCCTCTCCTATTACGGGAAGGTTATTTGAAATCGAATTGTTGTTGGCTGGTGACAAATTGTTAGTGGCAAGGGATTCTGTTCAGTAAGAAAGTTCTAACATCTTATTAGTTGCCACGTAAGTGTCCTTTAATTATTCACTGAATGAATCAGATCCACATTTATTGTATTGTGATGTTACTGTTCCAGAGTCAGCAACTCCAACTTTGACATCAAAAAAGGGACTTCTATTGGATCGAATCTTCAAATGTGCACCATCGTCATCAATTATGCTCTTCACTTGAAGTTTCATACTGTTATGCTTAGGTATGCTTTCAAGTGAGGTGACAACTATGGAGTAAAAGACAGATTCATTTATTTTATCATAGGATCTATAATTCGATGGATCATCCAAAAGCATAAAGGACATATGCCCTAAGATGCACTATCCCTGAATTATTGTGAAGGATGTTGTTCATATGCATGGGTCAAAGTGCTTGAGTTTTCATTACGAGCAATGATTCCATGGCTAGAACCAAGGCTACCCATTTCATTTTTACTAGTCAAAGGTGTATCCATATTTCCTTCATGATGAACCATGACATGCTCTTATAGAGGATGTGAGACTCTTACTTCCTAAACACTAAATATAGAACTTTGCACTGCACTTCGTTCTTTCTTCCAGTCAATTAATTTTCTTGGGATACATCAGGAATGACAGGTATGGTTCCCACATTACCTGCATTTATACCTAGGCTTGAAATGATATGATGTTGGTACAAAATATTGTAACATATCGACTTGTTTATAAGTCTATTAAGGATCACTCAAATCTGAACTTGGTAAACCATGCAAGTCCTCTGAATGAACGATAATAGTGGAGGCTATGATAATTATGTTTCTCAGGTATAATTTCGAGTCAACACGAACAAGTTATCTAGAATTGAGTGAAGACCTAGGAGCCTATATGGAGATAATCTTGGACATCGTCATAGGAATAGGGTTCTTGATATCCCAATTCACAACCCAATTTAGGGATTACCTACAAAAACCGACGAGATAATTTGACGGAATCATAATTCAAATTATAAAGGGCAGAAACAACAGCTAAGAAAATATGTTTGGGGTTGCGACAATGGTCTATATGATTCCTTTGAGTGGTATTCATTTTCTCTTCAACTGAATCATGCCACAACTGCAACATCCATGCCATATTCTCTCATCAACAGTGATCAGTTAGTCAATGAAGTCCAGAGTTGGTCAATTCCACATTATGTCTCCACTAAAAACATGACCAACAGCACCGAATGCAAACACTATGTTGCTCAAGTATTATTTCAGGTGAGGTGAAAACCAACCACGTGTAATTTTTGGATAGGAAGGAGGAAAATGAAAATCAAGCTCACTCATTAGTTGCAGTGAATAATTTTTGGAAATCTAAAGCCCACAGTGAAAAAATCCTTCGGTGTTTGAGCCTTCGATCATTGAGCAATAAAGAAATTTCACTAGATTCCTATGTTGAACATGATTGATATGATTCACTTCATTCTGAAATTCAACATCTGCATGCCTTGTACCCATATAGAGTCATTTTACTGTAATCAATCTACCATTAGGGAGAATCCCCTGTAGATTGACAAACTTCAATGTGTTTTTTCTCCAATTTTATAGGTATTGTTATTTCCGAATATCTAATTTATTTTATTGTAAGAGATATTAAGCTCTCACCTTATACAGATCCAAAACCTCCATCTCCAAGTTGGTTCTCTAGTTTGAAATTGGAGGTGGCCTCTCTCAGAATTTCATACTTGAAAACGAGCTCTGGATTCACTATGCTTGACCCTAAGACAAAACCGCCTTCACCACCTGTGAAAACAATTACAAGGTGTGTATTTATCTTGCGCATAAGGTAATCATAAGCATCTTAGATCTGTAATGTTGAGTAAGTTAGCTGCAAGTTTTGGACCTCCGGTTCGATAAATCTGTTTCCGACATTTTTGATGAGAGAAAATATTCCATATCCAAAGGATTATGAGTGCAATCAATACAATCATGGAAGCTACTACGCCAAAATTATCCCAAGAACATTAAATTTTTTTCATACTACAAAATTTGCACGAAAATTCTAATTTAATTGGCTATGTTTTATTTTACCAAAAAAAATTACCATATTCCTCATCATGGTAACAATAACATATTCCTTGTCATGGTAAACAATGTAAGAACATACCAGAAGATACTTGAGGACTTTCCCCTATGAATGGTGAAAGAACAAAAGTGCTGAAAAAGTCATAGACCTCGTAACGCAAATAGCAGTTCATAGATTAGAATTGTGCCCCAACGACTCCACTTTGGCATCAGAATATATATGACAAGGTGTTAGTTTGGCATGATCGATAACTTGTTCGAGACAGACCTCTCCAACACTACGCCAAGTTGTATATATTCTGTGAAAAAATAGTAGACGCAACGACTGAATCTGCAATGAAAATTTTGGGAGCCTTCGTAGCTTGACATGTAACATTTGAGAGCATGACATTAACAATCATTAGTTAGTCGGTTAAATGCCACACTACGTCTCCACTAAAGGCACGAACAACAACACTAATGCCAACACTATGTTGCTTAGGTATGATTTTGAGTGAGGTGAAAACTAACCACGTGTAATTTTTGGATAGGCAAGAGGATGATGAAAATTAAGCTCAGTCATTGACTGCAACCTTTGGACACCCAAAGGCCGCAATGAAAAACTCCTTCGGTGTAATTAAATTTTAATATTTTAATAATAGTATATATTGTTATACTTATATAAATAAATTTTTCTGTATTAATTCATAATTGAATATTTAATATAATAATAAATAATTATTAATGATAAAAATTAACATAATAATTAAATATATATGTATTTTAAAAATACATATAACAAGACTTTTAATCAAAGAGATTTACCCCATTTTACCATACAAGTTGTTAATCTATAAATCTTCCTTATTACAATTACCATGGGGAAAGTCCAATGCTTATTAATACTACATGCCCAAAAAAACATGACACATTTCATATAACATTTTTTTACTTCATAAATTTAATTTAAAACAAAACAAAACAAAACAAAACAAAAATTTAATTTAATTTGTGTATACTATTAAGAAAATTCTATAAAGATTAAATCTCTATCATTCATCTAATAATTATTAATAATTGAATTAAAATTCTGAAAACCTTATTTAAAAATAAATATACTTATTAACATAATATCTAGATGTTAAATTTATTTTAAAATCAATATTAACTAATTTATAAACTTATATAAATATATTTAATTCTCATTAAATTAGAAAACAATTAAAAAATTAAAATTAATGGTTTTTTACTTAATTTTGTTATATAAAATTAAGGTCTGGTTTGCTATACAACCATTCGTCTTGCCAGATCCAATCAGTTCTATGGTCCGGTTTGCTGATTTGAGGTGCACACTTTCCTTATCTTTTTCTAAATACATATCTGCTCATATATTTTCAAGTATGAATAATTCACCACAGCTACCAAAGATTACCAAAGGTAGACCTAGCACTGTTACTCTACAGAGCCTTTATGAGTATATAGAGTCTTTAGAGAAACATAGAGAAGAAAGAGAAGCCAAGCTAGTTAGAATCCATGTTGGAAAATAAATTCACATCTCTTGAAGACAAGATCCAAAAACAAATAGAAAATAAAATAGAACTATTGGAGAATAAAATGGAAGCAATGGAGACTAGGCTGCAGGTTATGGAAAAGCAAAACCAAGATACTAACCAAACATCCCAACAAGGAGATGTTGATACTTTAGAGAATCATAAAATGAAGGACATGATTAAAGAACTATAAGAAAAATTTAATAGTTGCCTCACCCTAAATAGTGTGGCAGATAAAGTAGATATCAAACCAATTAAAGATGAAATGAAAAAAATGATAGAATTAGACCATGAGCGCAACAAAAGGGCCTTGAGCCTTATAATATTCGGTCTGAAAGAGGAGGAAGATAAGGATAATTTAGCCATAACCCAAACAAAATTACATAATAAATTACAAATTGAAACAACGTGTCTCACAGAAGCAACAAGGTTGGGGAAATTAACTCAGAATAAAGGAAGCCCGATCTGAATAAAGGTGAGCTCTACTGACCATAAGTATGACATACTTAGTGAAACCTCAAGTCTAAAAGGAACGGGAAAATTTATAAATGAAGATCTCATTCCAGAAGATCAAGCAGAATTAAGAAAGGAGGTTCAAAAGGTAAAAGAAGCTAGAAAGGAAGGAAAATGGGGAATAACCAAAAATAGAAAAGCCATTATTCGAGATAGAAACCAAAAGGACAATAATAAATAACAATTCAACATGCTCTAGATTCTTTCTTGGAATTGTCCGGGCTTTCCATGGAGCAAAGGCCCCAAGCTAAGTTTGATCCCAAATGATATTGATATTATATTTCTTGTTGAAACTTGGGAGCACGAAGAATCTAAGGTCTCAAACATAGATGGCTTTGCACTATGGTCTACCTAGAACAAGCGATCCTCACATAGAGGCATTGGGGGTATAGCCTGTTACATTAAGAAGAACATCTCCCCCCATGCTAGGATTTATAAAAATGACCCTTAAAACCAATATAGTTGGATATAAATTATTGACAATAATGATAAAAGGACCTACATAGCAATCTGTTATTCCCCCCCCATCTATTCTAACTTCTATAAGAAAAAGAGTCTAGATAAAAATAGTCCTTACAATGGTTTAGAGAATGATATTTCTAGCCTAAGGAATGAAGGTAATATCCTTTTAATGGGTGACTTTAATGCTCGAACTTCAAACAACCAAGCTATTCTTCTAAGCAATCTTTCCAACCCTAATCCTCTTTGGTTAGACGAAGACCTTACTCTGGCTAGCCAGTACAAAAGGATCCCTGAAGACCTCGGTGAGAAATTGTTTGGGTTAGAGCTAGTCAAGCTCTATAGTGCTCAGGATCTCATAATTTGCAACGGTCTAAAGAAGTGGTCCAATTCTAGCCAAATGACCTGCATCCATGGGCTTGGTAGCAATGTGGTAGACTATGTTATTTCCGATCTCCCTTTATACAATGAAATAATAAATTTTGACATGTTAAACAACTAGGAGCCTGAGTCTGGTCATAGACCTTTACTTATAACTCTCAATTTTTTCATGCATACAGATCCCATATAAGATAATCCTTACAGAAAAAATAACTTAATCTTTGATAGAAATAAAAAAAATCTCTTTCTAAAGGAATTAAAAACTAATTTGCTTCCTTTAACTAGTATAGACAACATAGAAGACCTCTATCATAATTTTACTACAACTCTCTCATATTCTATTAACAAGTTCTCATTTCAAGTTTCAAGCAATAAAAGAAACAACAAAACCAACCCATGATATGACAAAGACTATAAAAGTGCGAGGAGAGCAATTAAGAAAGCTCTTGATGAATCTCTTAAAATTGGCAAGATAAAAATATACAAAGCCCTAACTAAAATGAAAAAAAGGCATTATATTCGTAAAATACAAGAGAATCTCTTACACCTCTCTAAGGTAGATCCTAAGAAATTTTGGAGGAAGCTTTTAACTAGGAAAACTCAAGATAATAATAAAATTTCTTTACACGACTGAAATTCCTATCTTAAAAATCTTTACGAATATCCAAATGTCATGAATAACGTTGAAACCCTGCTCACAACGAAAATTTTTGCTCATTAGAAGACATTGATTTTGGGGTTAAACACCTGGCAAATGGGAAAGCTGAGTACATTGAAGGTTACCAGGTAGAAATCTTAAAAATTGGAGGTCCTATCCTCATCCCCCACATCCACAAGCTTTTCAATCAAGCGGTCAAGTAAGGGTTCCCTAAGCCTTCGACTCAGAGCCTCATTATCCCTATTTTTAAAAGTGGGGATACAAATAACCCTTCTAACTATCAGACAATTATGATCACTTGTCTCTTAGCCAAGTTATATGGTATTATTTTGGAAAAGAAGTTGAACATATGGCTTGAAAGTAAAGGTAAGCGGGCTAAAGTCCGAGCGGGTTTTAGAAGGCAACACTCAACAACAAACCACCTTGTTACACTTAGGATCATTGTGGAGGATGCCACAATGATAAATCCAATCTCTTTTGCTGCTTTGTGGACTTTAGAAAGGCTTTTGATACAGTTCCTAGAAATAACCTATGTAATAGATTAGAAGAGCTAAAGGTTTCTTTCGAGTTGAGAGTTGCCACTATAAGGTTATACGAGAATGTAATTGCCAAGATAAAGAGCAATGAGGGGTGCTTGAAAGATATTAAGTGTAATATCATAGTTAAACAAGGTTACCCCCTCTCCCCTACTCTATTTGGCATTTACATTGACAAGCTAGAAGGTTATTTAGAGGAAGCCGGATGTGTTGGCACGATCTTAGCTAGGATAGTCATCATCCTTCTTCTCTATGCTAACAATATTGTTCTTCTCGCAAGGTTCCCATCTCATCTTAATAAGAAACTTAGAATTCTTAAGGATTTCTGCTCTACCATGGGTATGATTGTTAACACTGACAAAACAAAAGTTATGATTATCAAATCCAAGAAGGACACTTACGCTAATTTTATGTATGACAATAGTAACTTGGAGGAAGTGTCTTCCTACAAGTACCTAGGAATTGATATTATTCACAAGCTCAACTAGAACTATAGCATTGAGAAAAGGATTAATGGAGGGTGGAAAGCTTATTTTGGTCTTGAAAATAATTGTAAAACAAAGAACCTCGTAATGTGGGATAGAAAGAAGTTACTCTTTGAAACTTTAGTCACTCTTGTTAACTTATATGGATGTGAGGTTTGACATTGCAGCATCTTTAGAGAATCACAGAGAAAGATTGAACAAATGCAGAAGAGCTTTATAACGTATAACCTCAAAATTAAAAAAATACACCTTATCCTATTCTCCTTATATAAGTGGGTCTTTCCCCTATCGAGAGCCTAGCTATGACTAGGCTTCTATTGTACAAGCACAAAGTCAATAACATAGGAGATCATAGACTTCCTAAGCTAGCTTTAAATTCCAGCCAAAACCACCTAAGGCTCAAATGAGGTTGGTATAAAGACACCAGCACCTGGTTAAACCATTTGGATATCGACGAGAATGTTGCATTGCAAAACATTAATAACATTAAAAATATTGTTACTTCTAAGTTCAAAAAAAATGTGGTGTGAGAAAGATTTAGCAGTTAAAAGAAAATTAAGATATTATAAGGAGGTCATCAGCCCCACCCTAGAAGATCAAAAGTATCTCTCGGTTTTAACTAGTGCAAAGAAGAAAATTAATATAGCCAAGATTAGAATGAACTCTCATGAGCTCCATAGTGAAATGGGTCGTTGGGTGGTTCCTAAAACACTATGGATGGAAAGGATCTACCATCTTTGTGAGAATATGAACATCGAGGATGAAAACCACTTCCTCCTAGAGTGTCCCATGTACAACCACATTAGATCTCAGTTTCATAATCTTTGTTGCAACACTGACCTTCCTAGCCTTTTTCGATGTCAAAATTATAGTGAGCTTGGGAGGCTTCTCTCCAAGCTTTTTCAGTATAGGAATAAAACCTTAAATCAAACTAAATAATTTGTTTTCTTTAGGTCCGATATATGAAAGTTTGGTCTCAGTGGACATTAACCACCATCATCATCATCATATATTTTTAAATAATTATATATTTTCTTTTCTTTTTTTATCAAACTTGTTATATAATTGTGTTTATCATTTAAGTTTTTTGATTAACATATTTTTTAATAATTTGTTAATGTTTAAAATAAAAAAAATATTAGTTTACTAATTATTTTTTTTTATTAAAATGTGGTCTATATTGAAATTAGGCTTGAAGAATTTCAAAATTTTAAATTATGAATGATTAAGATTTTATAATCTAAGAATATTTTTTCTCTAATAGATGATTCCATTAAATGTAAATAGTTTTCTAGTTTTTCATCTTTAATTTCTTTAAAAAATTAATAAAACTTGGATAACTTTATTTTACGCATAGTTAAATCTAAGCTGATCGGAATTGAACAAATTTCTTTCATTTCATTCCATTGGCCATTTCAATGAACATTTGTATAAGAGCAAGTCCTAACAACAAGTCACTAAGCCAATCATTGAGTGATAGACTTAATGCATAATGTGTATGAACATACATTACCTCCCTTTAATATCTCCATTATTTAGACTCATACAAACAAATACACTCCACGATCTATGAATGCGCAAACAGGTAAGCTCTACGTTTGGTTAATGCCACGCGGTGACAAGACAGTGTACCCTGTGTCAAGCTGAAGAGCATACTAGGGTTGCCAAAGGCGAGAAAGCTTCGTTCGTGCTTTGAGTTAGAAGAGGTAGAAGGTGTTGAACATTGAAGCCGTTGGAGATGCTTACATGAAAAGCCAAGCAAGTAGTAGCATTTTGGCCAGACAATGTTATTCCTATTCAAGCACACTATTCCTACTCGAGGTATTATTTAAATAAATTTAAAGAAAATCACCTGATTAGTGTTAAAAAAATTAAGGTAGTTTAATTGATAGTGTTAAACTAGAAAAAAGTCAGTAGGTTTTGTCGATACTTCACCATCACAAGAAAGTGTATTAACTAAGTAAAAGGTTTATATTTACGTCGTAAGGCATTTCCCTCTGAAATGGACTCCCTGAAATGCCTTTATGTCCTAATCGTAGCCGTTAGTTATTTTGTTAGACGATTGAACAAAAATCAACGGTTTAATTAAATAAAAAAATGTTTTAAAACATTAAAAAACCTTAAAAAGCGTTATTAGGGTAATGAACAATGCCCTCCACTTGACATCTATGCACTTTTTACGAGGGAGTTCTAGATAGAGTCCGTTTGAATTCTTAGTGGAGTTTATGGCAATGAACTCCAGCGCCGGTGAAGCCTTTTCATGGCCTTAAGGATGGCGTTAAAGTCCCTTTTGTTGGCGAAATCATGTGGGTATTTTTGAAGGAGGCAGTGAAAGTATGGCTGCGAAATCCGAAGAATTTGGCACTGTTAATATGGGGTATTGTTGTGGCAGTATTTGGAGCTATTCTTTTTTTGGTTCTGGTTGGCTTTCTTAACAGGGTCGTGCCTAAAAAGAGTGAGAGGGATGCCTAGTTTGAGGTCAATAATCAAATTCTAAATGCGCTTTTTAACATGATGTGCCCTTATCTACACCCACAACATTGTTATCATCTTTTACTTCTCATTAGATGGAAACCATAGGACATTGTCAATCTTAGAAATGTTTACTGTAAAAATGAGACTTACAAACCTCATGAGTGGGCACACATGATGGTAGTTATGCTACTTCTGCAAATAAATTGTTTTGCGCAGTATGCACTCTGTGGTCTGAATTGGGGCTATAAGAGATCAAATCATCTAGCTATTGGAGTGGGTTTGTGCGTTTCTATTGCAATAGGTGCCCCTGTTACAGCTGGTCGTTATCTTATCCTGAGTCCTCTTGGGAAAGATTACAAAGCCGAAGGTGATTTGGAGACTACGATTATAAGTATCACTGGTGTAGATGCAGATGTAGATGTTATTAGGATAGATGATAGCTCTCTGAAAAACAAATCTACATACACGCAGCTTGAGAAGAAATACTCTCTTCTTAGAAGAGGTAGTAAAAGAATGGAACCTAAACCATAATGGCAGGGAGGTCTATTTGACTGCTGGACTCATCCTTCTGTTGCATTTTTTTCAACATTTTGTGGGTTCTGTGTTTTTGGGTGGAATATGGATAGACTAGGGTTTGGGAACATGTATGTGCACATAGTGACCTTCATTTTGTTGTGCATGGCCCCTTATTGGATCTTCACCTTGGCTACTGTCAATATTGATAATGAGAATATTTGGGAAGGTCTTGGTATCAATGGGATCATTCTTTGCGTGTTTGGGATTCTGTACAGTGGGTTTTGGAGGATTCAAATGCGGAAGTGGTTTGGCTTACCTGGAAATGGCTGTTGTTGTGGGCAGCCTAATGTGATAGATCTAATGTTGTGGCTTTTCTGCAGTGTTTTTCCTCTCTGTCAGGAGGTTCGCACTAGAAATTTCTATGAGGCCTGTGAGGATAAACTCTATTCTAAAAAATATCTTGGCCAAGATTCACAAGACCTGAGAGATGCTTCACCGAGTTTGGCTCTGTTGGGTCATGAACCAGGATCACTAGCTTTGAATTCACCCTCTTAGCTCAAATCAGACATGTCACCAAATTTGAATGCTCAAGCTTCAGTGTCGCCAGTTTTGAGTCCAATGCATTATTCCATTGAAAACTCTCTTCCTCCATAGGGTATGCCCCTTATGTGGGAAGGGTCAACATTTCCTTTGTCTAACTTTCTTTCAGCGGAAACTCATATTACGATTTCTTCAGATTCAGAATCAGTGGATGCACATAACGTGGCATCTCAAGCAAAAAATCTAAAGAGGTATGGCTATCCAATGAATGCACCCATTCCCCAGAGACTCGAAAAATAAGAATATGGAATTAACGCAATCATACTCCTATGGTTGATGGTTGGAAGATTAAATTGAATTACCCTGGAAAATTGTCCAACATTAAGATGCATCTAGACATTGACTTGTTCTAGAGCTTTCTACAATGCCCATTGTTACAGTTTACACTTCAGGTTTGGTTGATTATTTTCTTTATTCGATATAGTGGTTAGATAGAAATGTTCATTGGCATTGTTATTTAGTCCATGAAACCTTACCTTACTTAGAAGCGGTTGATTGGTGCAGGAACAACATTTCAAGCTTTACAGATCATCCATCTGTCTTTTATGTTGCTCCACAGACTGTGAAAGTAAGAAATGTGAGATAAGAGCAGTCAACAGTTCCTCATTGATGTATATTTGTCTGCAAATACGCAAAATATGAGATTCTGATTTTTAACTGTGTTGATGCAATTTAATTTTGCTTTCTCATCTAAATTATCTGACTGAATCCTTTGTAGTGAGTTAGTAATATATTTTGGGACAAATTGCATTACCTATACTACATCCTAACATGGAATATTGCTCGGGTATGGTTTACATTTATGTTCTGTACATTCAAATTTACATGATTTATGGTTCTATGGACAAAGCTGGATAGTTCTTTCTAATTCTTTATCACTATGTGGATCCAATACATTGAACTTTGAGCATTGCCAAAAAATGAAGAGGATTTTAAAAGAAAAATTATGCCTTCATCTGATCTACAACCTGTGAGGGAAATTTTACTTCTATCTAGCTCAGGCTACCTTTCCATAAAACACTACCTTTTGGTAGCAAAAGTGGAAAAAGGCAAACCTCTAGAGCTGGAGGGGAATGAAGAGGAGCAGGGCAAACTTTCCAAAGCTGGGAGGGAATGAAGGGGAGCAGTGGGAGTCTAACACAGGTGGACTAAAAGTGAGTCATGTTCGACTCAAGGAGACAAGGATGAGCTGGTCTGGTGATTCTCTACCCACAGACTCGGTTTCAATGCAATGCAATGTTTGTTAACAGATCGGCCTGATGGAATCTAATGGCAGTGGAAACCACTTTCGAAAATCAATTCCCCACTAAAAGCATGAAGCAAGGATCTTCATGTGGCTAGCCATATAGAACAAGGCCCTACTCTGTGTAAGTACTACATGGTATAGAAGAGGATTGGACATGGGCCAAGTCGATTTACTTTATACAAGCTGGATGAGGAAGCTATAGGAGATCATATTGCCCATATTCTTCCCCATTGTGGGCTAGAATGGATAGCCTGATACGGGTAGGAGGTGTTGGGCAAGGTGAAACTAAAGTAGTAATTTTTACACAGTGGCAGTAGAAGCCAGATTTAAAAGAATTCAAAGTTTTACTCTTGATAGTTGGGAATTTGGTTTGCATGGAATGTTGACACTTTTGAAGGGAGATTCATCTCACCTTTCCAGTGTGCATCCCAGCACAAATTTATATTTGATAGTTATATAACTCTTCCCAGAGCAATTCTTGAGAGGCATCCTTTTCACAATTTTGACGGAGCAAGCCAAGGATCTCCTCCCAAATATAAATATAAAGCAAGTGGCATAATTTTTTTTTAAGACACCCACTTTTTCAGGGTCAAGGTCAGATTGGGAGAGAAATTTTACAGTTATGCCGAGCTCCTTGCTTTGAAATTGCTTATTAATATACTTTGTAAAAAGGGGTTCAAGCTTCAGATTTCTAGTGGTAATAAATTCGATGAAGGGTGAATTTATGGTGGGTAAATGGTCATAATTCAGATTTTTTATGAGTTAAAAGGTTGATTTCTGACTCCATTTATTTTTTCATCATGCCTACAGAGAACTCAACTCTGAAATTGATCTCTGGTGACTCAATTGGAAGTAATAATTTGGATGAAGGATGAATTTAAAATGGGGATCTGGTCCGAATTCAATCTCTGGTGACTCAATTGATGGTAATAATTTGGATGAAGGGTGAATTTAGAATGGGGATCTGGTCTTAATCCTAATCTTTGATAAGTTAAAAGGTTAATTTCTGTTTTTAACTCCATTTCCTTTTTAACAAATCATGTTTATGGAAAACTCCACTCTGAAAATGATGTCTTTCTAAAGCAGGACTATAGATTTTCGTAGTTGGTCTGTTTTAGAAGTTAAGGATGGGCAAGCTATTTCAAAATGCATTCTTTCAGTCTTGTGACTCACAGTAGCTAGAAGTTGCTTCGAAATTGGTCCTGATCCTCTGTTATATATACTCGTGAGCAAAAGCTCCTAATATTATTTAATGGCTCATGTTTGACAACTTAATTCCCTTTGTTACAAGATGAATGCCATATGCTGGGAGAGTTGTGATTTCTGTTTTTCAAAAGTTATCCTTCTCTTTGGATGTTATATCATGGGGATATTAATGTGATTTTGATGAAATTTTTGAACCTGTTTTGACAATTTGTGATTTTTATGAGCAATATTAGGATCACACTATAGGCTCTCTTTCGATAGATCTTGAGCCTACTCGGGCATAAAATTCTAGCAGGGAATACTCTTGAAATGCTTTGTGCATATGCAGAAAGTAAAGCTAAGCTATTTTAACATTTGACCAGTTATTCATGGAACAGATTTACTATTAATAGTTGGTCCTTATTAAGGAACTTCAATCAGGATGACACACCTTCCATCTCTCACTACACTGTTAATGCCCACTTTGGCCTAGGAGATTATATTTCACAACATTTCTAGCTTCATAGCGCAAGGAAAAAATTACATCTCTTCCTTCCTTAAGAGCTTAAACCACCTGCCTGGTTGCATGATATTGTTCACGCAACTGATAATCTCCATAATCATTTGACAATCTTATTGTCCAAAATCAATTCTTTGTTGAAGGCGTAAGATAAGATTTATATATTTTCTTGATTTTCCAAATATTTTAAAAATGATCAAAAGATATATATATTTTTATTTTTTATTTCTTAAATATTTAAAAAAAATCAAAAAGTCAAATTTTGATTTTCTAAATATTTAAAAAATATCAAAAGTCAAATTTTGAGGTAAAGAAATCTTTTACTTTACAATGAATTTAATGCACAGACATGCACAGACAAATATGATGCCTTTACAAATGAATCTCATCTCTTTTATTATAAGTAGGATTTTTTTATTATAAATAGGATATGTCTATACAAATGAACCTTATCTCTTTTTATTATAAATAGGAGAATATGAAAATATTTTTTTATTATAAATGAATTTAATGCAAAGTCAAATGTGATCTTTATACAAGTGAATCTCGTTTACTTTATGGTCTAAAATCAATTTTTTTTGTTCTTGTTGTTGAAGGCATAAGAAAAGATTCATATATTTTTTTGATTTTCTAAATATTTTAAAAATATCAGAATATATATATTTTTTATTTTTTTTAATATTTGAAAGAGATGGAAATTCAAATTTTGATTTTCTAAATATTTTGAAAATATCAAATGGGAAATCTTTTTTTTACAATAAATTTAATGCAAAGACAAATATGATATTTATATAAATGAATCTCTATCTCTTTTATTATAAATAGGAGAATAGGAGACAATGCCACATGATGTAACCTATCAGTAGGTCAATTTAGTTCTAATAAATAAAGTAATAATAAATGCTTATTAGAGTTTTAACCGTCCTCATCTTTTAAAAATGTTTGGCCTTTAGAGTTTGTAATTGAGATTGTCTTCAACTTAATCATAATAAATAAAGTAATAATAAATCTTTATTAGAGTTTTAATATAGTCCTCATCTTTTAAAAATGTTTTGCCTTTAAAGTTTGTAATTGAGATTGTGTCTTCATGAACCGTTCATTTTCCATTTAGCCTTTTCAAAATGCATGTTCTTCCACTGATTTTAGCTTTTCAATTCTATTCTAAAGTGATATAGAATGCTGATCTATAACTTTTTCTAATCTAAGATCAATTTTCATTCTTCATACAATTTTAGAAGTTTTGTTTGCACTAGCATAGTTTATCTCAAAACCTTTTTTTAGACAATATACATCCTATGAATGTGGGAACACAAATCTAACTGATATGCCACTTGTCCAATCCTATGAATAATCTTGTAGATTTCTATTAAATTTTGTAGCTATGTTTTTTTTTCTTCTTTTGCTTGAATATAAA
This sequence comes from Pinus taeda, assembly GCA_000404065.3. NCBI lineage: Eukaryota > Viridiplantae > Streptophyta > Pinopsida > Pinales > Pinaceae > Pinus > Pinus taeda. The sequence goes on from APFE030245819.1 coordinate 123,775, forward strand.
TTGTTTGTAAGGTTGTAGTCTCAAAAATACCCAATCAATTTTCTGAAATTGTTCTTCATTTACATGTTGATTTGCTTCTTGTTTTGCACTATTTGAAGGTTTTACTTGAGAATTGTTAAAGTTTCTAGTCTTTTCCATTTGTAACTCTATTGCATGTACTTTGGACTTATCTTGCAAAAAGTATGGGATACTAGGAGATGTATATCTATAAATGACCTCAAATGGGGACATTTTAGTAGATGTGTGATAGGTGGAATTATATGACCATTCTGCCAAAAGCAACTACTTCATCCATTGAGTTTTCTTATCTAAATCATAACATCGTAGATAACTCTCTAAACATGTGTTAACTATTTTTATTTGACCCTTTGTTTGTGAATAAAACTTTGAACTCATATCTAGTGTTATTCCACTCATTTTTCATAATCCTTTTAAAAAGTTAATGAATTTTGGGTCTCTTTCACTTACTATTACTTTCGGAAAACCATGAAGTTTATGAACTTCTTTCATGAACACTTTCGTTGCTTGGCTTGTTATATATGTACTTTGAATTCCAAAAATGTGCATATGTTGTGAGTCTATCAACAAGCACAAAAATGACGCCCTTGCCTTTAAATTTTGGTAACCTTGAAATGAAGTCTATTGATATGTCTTCCATCTTTGATTAAGTATGTGTAATGGAAAAAGTAGCCTTGGAGATTTTATTGTCTCCCCTTTATTTTTTTACAAGTTTTTGAATATCTTTCTTTATTCATTAAAAAAAATGATCTTTTGATATGTTTTAAGAAACCCTGCATGTCTTGGATCTTGGATCATGTAATTCTCTTAATATTTGTTGCCTCAACTATGATTAAGGGTATGAAAACATTCTACCCTTGTATACTAAAGTATATCTCCCCTCCACTCACAATGCTCCATATAGTTCATCCCTTTATCCATTGTGTTTATTGTTTAGAACTATTGTCAGTTTTCCATTTATGGTGAGCTTTTTCTAGCCACTTATGGATAGAATGTGTATTAGAATATGAACTTGAGGTTTCTTTTATTTTATAAAGAACATTTGCTACTACATTGTCCTTCCATTTTCTGTAGATTATTTCAAAATCAAACCCTTGTGCTTTTGCTACTCTTCTATTGACAACATTTGCTCCAAAAAGTACTTTAGGATATCATGGTTTGTCTTGACTTTAATGTTCTCCTAATGAGACATTGTCATCATTTTTTATTGCAATGAAAATTGCTTCTATTTCTACTACACGTTGATTTCACCAAGTCTTTTCCCTTGAATTGTTTGCTTTCAAAAACCAATAGTCTTCCTTTTGTGTCAATATTTCTCTAATTTCTTGTCCTTATGCATAATGTTTTTTTGTGAGTGTTTTACAAAACTTAGGCATTGCCACTACTGGTATAGAAGACATGCACTTGATCTTAAAAAAAGATACCACTATATCAAATTAAGAAAAGAAACCATTCCAAAAATAACTTCTAGAACACAAATAATATTGTGAGTTCTTGGTCATGCCTTTAGGGTTGACTAATGCTTCTACGTTTCAAAGCCTTATGATCAAATTTTTTTGACCCCATCTTAAAAAAGTTGTGTTGGTTTTCTTTGATGATATACTTATCTATAGAAAATAATAGGAAGACCACATTAACCATGTGGATAAAGTTCTACAAATTCTCAAGAACAATTAAATGTATGTAAAAATATCCAAATGTCCTTGTGGGAAACAAGAAGTAGAGTATTTAGGTCATATCGTTTCAAAGGAAGGAGTTAAAGTGGATCCTCAAAAGATCCAATCCATTACAAAATGACATTTTCTCAAGAACATCAAGAGTCTTAGGGGATTTTTGGGACTTGAAAGATATTATTAAAAATTTGTTAAAAATTATGCACACATTACAAACCCACTCACATCTCTCTCGAAGAAAAAAAATATTTGTATGGAATGATGAGACTACTTTGGCATTCCATTTAACTTTCATAAAATAAAGTTTAACCACAACTCCCTTGCTACCCTTTCTATTTTATGATAGTTGATGGCTTGAGAAGGTCTGGATTTTAACTCTTTGCCATTCATATTGAATTCCTCTCAATTCAAATCTCATGAATAATTCATTGTAGTTTGTAGAAATTTTACCTAATGTTCACAACCATGGAATCCATAGAACATCTACACCTCCAATGGAAATGGCATACATTGGGCTTACCAAATTATATTCTCCCATACTTAGTTTAATGTGGTGGCATTTTTCCCATACTTAATAGCTTGGATATACCAAGATATTGAGACACTTTGCTAATATTTTATCAATGAAGTGATAGTTACATCCTTAGTGAATAAGCACCATGACCTTTTTCTTCTCAATGTAACCTACAATATTCAAGGTTTGAGGTGATGACAAACTTGCCAATGCATGCATAGATATTTCACACATGGATAAAACAATATTGTGCACAATTTCAACTTCTATGTCTGCTTTTTTAAGTTGACAAGTTTTTTTTCATTTCATTGTGTAGATGTTTCCATTTTCTCTCTATCATTAGTTTTGAAGGTGAACACTTTTGTTTCTTGGCATTTATGCTCTTTTGATCCTTTGCTATCACAACCAAAGGCTATACATTTTTCTCTTATTTCCTTTATTTTCTTCTGTGATATTCAAGTAGGTTGAGTTAGGGTTGTCTTATGAATCTCAAACAATCTTTGCTTCATGCATATGGTCCCACCAATAAACTTGTTTGTAGCGTTATTATTGGCTTGAATATGACTATTCAATTGCATAGCTTCCATAATATTTTCATGATGTTCTAGGAAAAGCTCATGTTTAATGCCTTATTTTAATATAGCCATGTAAGCTTCCAACAAATGTTCATCACTTATGTTATCCATCCTGGTGGCCAATACTCAAAATTTTGAATTTTACTTTTCGATATCACTTAAGTACTTGATTCTTGTCAATTGACTAAAGTAGTCTTGTTCCCAATTTTTTACATATTGTGCTTCTAAGTCTATTGTAAATAAACCCAAAGTATAAGAATAAAAAAAAGGCTTTCTTTTAACTACCCATTTAGACCATTGATAGCGTTATATTTCAAAATTCAAAGTAGTTATGTGAATCGTTTGTTTATCATCTATAATATTATGCAATTCAAAATATTTATTTATTTGTTTCACCTAGGTAAAGATATTTGTTCCTTCAAACTTCTTTAATTCAACCTTGAGAAATTTCATACTGTTTGGAGACAATCCATAAGTAACTCCACTATTTAGAGTTAAATCTTTCTGACAAATGCTTATTTTTAGAAACTTTAACAACATGGATATTACCTTTATTTTCATGAATCACTTCAAACATTATCAATTTTAGGGAGCCTTTCATAGAGGGCTTGTACGATCTTATGTTCCAATTTTCCATCTTTTTCTCCATTTCCTTATTTTCATCCATCTTTTGTTTCAATCATTCCACCATTTTTTTTTGTTTTTTTGTTTTCGTTTTTTCCATATCCTATTTAATTGATTCTTGTATTTGTGACAATTCAACCTTTCTTAACATAGTGTCAATTATTTTCTTAATTTGAATATCTAAATTGAATACTTGATGTTGCACGTCTTCTATTTCTTCATCAGTCGTGATTGAGTTTTCTAGAAGTTTAATTGGTGAAGTAACTCTTGGGTGTTTCTTTGGAGCCATGTGAGAAAAATAATGCTCCTCTTTTATCTCTTTATCACAACTATGGTGAGCTCACTAGAGAAAGTTATTGGTTTTGAGGGAAAAGGAGTGTTAGGTGTTATAGTCGTTTGATATACATGCGTGGTTCAATAGTAGTGCTTGGTTCAATCATGCCCTTAGTTGTACTACTCAACTACCTACGCACTAAAGATTGGCCTCACAAAACATTGTTCTCAATGTACTATAACAATTAGGTGTTGAAAATTGCAACAAGAAATTCTCAATTTGATTTTTCCTTGATCAAATTGATAAAATTTGAATTTCCACATCAACAAACAACTTGAATGATGTTAACTTGTGTGACATGGCTTATTTCACCCAGTTTACTCAGTAAATTCGAGTTGGAGGAGTTAGAGTTCAATTTTGCATGTGTGATTGCTAATTTGTAGCAATCAAGGCCATTTATATCATTTCCAGTTAAACTAGTTCCAACTGTTGGACGAACTAGTGGAGCGTCAAGTTAAGCAGTGGGACTTCAGTCAAACTTAATGATCATCCAGTAATTGATCAATCATCCCAAAATATCTAGTGCATCCAGAGAATTCGAGTTACCTAGTTGAGGTGGAGATTCCAAGGCAATGTAACATCAGTAGTAGACTAGTCTTGAGTGTACAGGTGTTGCATGCAGTCAAATTATCAGCCTAAGGAGTTGCAAAATTTAATTAGAGGAATTTCCTAAATAATGGGGCTTAATTCCTCAAGGAACAACACAAGGAAGTATGAGCTCAAGATGAGGCAAAATGTGACCTAGTCTGGGTTAGATGGCTTCAATGAAGAATGAAATAAATTGTGCACTTGCAAGGTGAGATCAGTTGTGCAAAGCAATTGTAATACATCTCTATTCATTTGATTAATGCAAGCAAGCATTGGGTCTTTTAGCAAATTTATTTCCCCAGATAAAAATACTTGTTGCATGTGTGTTATTTCTTCTTGTATGTCTGAGATTTTTGCTATAAATTTTAAATTAATGTCCTCAAAGCAGTAGAGTAGGTTTGTGTCTTGTGATTTTGATTAAAACTTCATGAGAAATTGCAAATATACAACCTAATTTCTACATGGTATCAGAGCAGGCTTCACATTAAAGCAACAAATTTGAAGTCGTTTCTCAGAGGTTCAAATTTGAAGATCAGTGTAGCGAGATTTATTCAGAGCTGAGAAGATGACCTTCAATGGACTAAGGCTAGAGTACCCAAAATACTGAATGCCTGGGTACCCAAAATACTGAAGCTTGACCGCTGTAGTTGACATTTTCAAAAAAATTAGCTGGATTTTTTCAAAATCATGTTGTAATTTCTATCATTTTCTATGAAAAATTAAGGCACTCAAAATTCTAAAACTTGACAACTATAATCCACTTTTTCAAAAAATTTAGCTAATTTTTTTCAAAATCATGCTAGATTTTTTATTTTTATCATGATGGCTCCAACAATTTTTCATGCATTTTCAAATATGGAATGACGACCATGATGTTGTTCACAATGTCGTATCGTTTCTTTCACCTCTTCCATTACAATATAATAGTATTTTCTAATAACACCATAAATAGGTAGCATATGGAAAAATTACATCTCGAAAGACAAAAAAAAAATAATGTACAAAAACATGTTCACATAAACAAAAACAACTACATCGATAATAGATAACCTCTACATGACATTACTATTATTTAC
>APFE030245819.1:129196-151796 GCA_000404065.3 Pinus taeda
CTAGATTAGCTCCAGGTTGTTGGGAGGGAGTTAATGCATCCTAAATTTGATGTGAGAGGATTTATGAGGCAGTTAGATTCTCCTTGCTATAAAACATGTATGCATACGGATTGTTTTTTGGGTGTGAGAGTTTGTGAGGAATTGATTAATTATGTAATCTCCAGTTTGATTAATAAAGATTGCCGATGCCTATGTTTGGTGGACGTAGCCCAGATTGGTTGGGTGAACCAGATTAAATTGTTGTGTCTCCTATGCATAATTTTATTTGCTAAGTATATGTTTTAATCTACTGTGCATCTTAGCTCTAACAAATCAGACCTATGCAACACCACCCTTATATTACTACAATACAATCTCAAACCATTCCCATAATCGACTCTTCCCCTAACCCTTCACGGTACAATCACGTTCAAATCACAGTGGTAGATCTAATAATAGTGGGAGGAGTCAAAAGGGTGGTCAACTCTAATCGAGTGTGGCTATATATATATATATTAGTCCTTGCCTGATTTTATATGCACATACACACACTATTGGTTGGAGCTTGACACTTCTTTAAAGTGAATTCGATGCACTCTCTTGCTCCATCACCACGTGAGCCCACAACTTGACCCTGCACGACCCACAAAATCACTATGAAAATCTGTTGGGGTGAGATCTCTGGGCAGGGTCCACTTAATCTCCCTTTTGCTCTACGAGTCGCCCTTACTATCCCACGACAATGGAAAATTCTTCGTGCGGAAACCACCGGGTAGTTACCTCCAGGTGGGACCCACAGCTAATAGTTTCAAGACGCTTTATATATATCCTGACGCAATGGGAAAAGCATTCACAAAAAGCCGCCAGGTGGAAACCTCTGGGAGAATTCTGTTACAAGATTTTGTTGACTGACAATCTTGTCTTTCATTAATTTACAATCTTCGCTGAAACAAAAAATTACTGAAGTGTTGACACTTATTTGCGGGTTTCCTCTCATCTCTCCTATGAGCATAATCCCATTCCTCTTGACTGCTCCCACCTTCGAGCACCTCCTCTCTGTACCTTTTCGTACAATCCTTTTCGATCCTCCGCAAATTAACGATTTACACATATATTGTGTGTTGCTCACTTCTGCAACAATTAAACTCAGAAAAACTAGAGGACCATGCGCAGAATTGACATATAAATTTATATGAAAATGTAACAGATTGCAAAAGGTCTGACTCGAATAAAATCAAGACCTCTTGCACACCACTCTCGAACCCCTTTCTTATTAAAAGTAAAAATAATATATAAATTACAAATGGTTCGACCGAGATCCATGAATATAGGATCAAAATACCATTTTAGGGAAAAATAAGAAAACTATAACCACTACAACAAATTGTCTAATTTAAAGAATTATATGGAAAAAGTAAATAAATTCTCTCCTAAAAAACCACTGAATTAAGAGCCAACTCTTCTAATAAATTCGTTTAACCTTTTGGTCAATGAGAATTATGGATGCCCCTGCCTCAATCTGTCAAGAACTATATCAATGTTTTATTACGACAAAGTTTGGTGAAAAAAGAGGATTTTTAGTGTAATCTATTATAATTTATATGCATCAACTAATATAAGTGTAACTTATTATAATTTCTATGCATTAAGCAATAACATGAAAGAGAAGCTAATGCTCTTACATATGAGAAAATTGTTCAATGAATGACAAGTGATAAAAATAATGGATGGAGTCTTCCCTACTTTTATATGTACCAAAGATCTTAATTCATAGGTAAGCCTACTTTGGATAGCTTGTCAATTAGCTCATCTCGCTCCCTATATACATGCACGAGAGAGATTAAATTTCTTGAGATGCAACTAACTTTTCAAGTTTTGTACTCTAAAAAATGTTTACATATGAAGAGATTTGATCCCTCTTGAGACATAATAGATCCAGATTTATATTAGGAATAAATAATTTGATAAAATATACAAAAATATTATGTAATATATTATGATATTCTTAATTTAATCCCTCAAATTAAAACTGGATGCATATCACCTAGTGGAAAGAATCATGCACTTATTGGGGTGGTACTTAATGAAATGGGTCATACACCTAGTGAAGAGCTAGTCACAAATGAAATGAAATAACTTTCAACTATTAAAATATTTATAGTTCACTCATTGGTAAATCTCTTCTTTTAACTAGGGAAAGATTTATATAGTTCATTCATTTATAAATCTCTTGAATTTAATTATTAATTTGTTTTATAAATTTTATTTAATATTATTTTGTATAATAATGATTAAATTTAAAATGAATATTATAAATACAAGTACCTCTCAATCTTCCAAATAAGGATGTGTAGTTAAGTCGATACGTTTTAAATTGTATTTCTAAATGTATATATAAATGTAAAGTTTTCAAAATTATTTCGGTCATTTAAATGGTGTAAAAACTAAGTTTAAATTTACAATTCCAACCAATTTTTTTTGTTGGACTTGATATAAAATAATAAGAATAGTTGAAATTTTTTAAACTTAATTTGTTTTCATTGTTTTATATGAAATATACATAGCGTAAACGGAGACAAACTCCGCGGGAAGATATAGATGGAATACGTCGAAATCTGCAACAGAGAAGAGGGGGAATTATTTTTTATTATGGGGAAGAAACTGCAGAGAGAGTCGTCGTTGAGCAGTTGCCTCCGTACTCATTTCAGAAGAACATAATTCAGTCTTCTCAATTTGTCGGAGGGTAATGCAATGCAGCTAGATGTACCACGAGAGTTGCGTATTTACGTGGCTAGAGAAGCGGAAAAGGACACCAAAATATTTTATAGAAACACTATTTTTTTCTAATTATTAAATTTAAATAAAACTTAGAATATTCTCACTGGTACAACACTATTATTAAAATTGTAATTTATTAAGAGATACTATAACTATTTCAACCCTTACTAAATACTATAACCGTTTCAACATTCTTTTATCTTTAAATATCCAATAATCAACCACTCTTTTTTTTAATAATTTTTTTTTATTTACAAGGAAAATAACAAATAAACTTAAATATCAAATAGTCTTCTACTATAGTTAGTTAATCACATTTCTTTTTTAATAATTTATTTTTCATTTACCGTGAAAATAACAAAAACAAATGGAAAATAAACATAAATAAAGCTAACATTGTCTAGCTTTACAATAAGTTTATTAAAATGAAAACATTTAAGAAAAAATATTATTTAATTGTGTTTGAATTTGTTTTTAAACCCCACATATATATGAGATAATAGCTTGAAAATGCTAAGTCCTTTCACTTCTTTGAAATAATTTAATTTCACTATAATACGGAAGAAAATATGAATATGAAAATTTATCTGATAATCTTTTTATTTGGGTTAGGTTTCTTGTTTTGCAACCATTTAATTTTACCATACATGTTTTAGTAAATGAATATCCATTTATTATGTGTTGTTATCTTGTATTTCAATTATTTATTATGTGTTGTTATCTTGTATTTCAATTATTTAATTTTACAATATATGTTTATCTACAATATATGTTTTACTAAATGAATGTTTATTTATTTTATTTTTAAAATGTTAAAATAAGTTTATTTTGAAATATAATGTTTTTGTTTAATTTGAAATTAAAAAGAAATTAGAAAATGTTTTAGTTTTTTGTTTTAATGGATTAAATATATCCCTCACCCATAATTATATGAATATGGAATTGTCATCTCCAAAATTACTTGCAAGTGATTTTTTTGCAAAAACAGTTTTTGTCTTCAAAATAGTATTTTTTGAAGGTGGTTTTGTATTGAGGTTCTACTTTTTCAATATTTTTTTTGAGTTGTTTGATTATTAAACATTTTGGAGTTTTTATTTGGAATTTAGCAAAACCAATTTTGGTTAAGCCCTGGTATTTTATTATTTAAAAGGTTCTTTTGATTACATATATAAATTCAACACTACTTTTTTCTAATTGTAAAATTTAAATATACTGACTAAGACAATGATACAATGATATTATCTCGATTTTAATTTATTAATAAATATTATAATCAATGCAATGTTCTTTTATTTTTAAATATCTAATAATCAACCACATTTTATTTTAATATTTTTTTGATCTACCACGAAAATAACAAGAAAACCTAAGTATCAAATAATCCTCAACTATAGTTAGTTAACCATGTTTTATTTTAATATTTTATCTTTCATTTAAAATGAAAATAACAAGGAGTTTGTATAACATCTAGGATCTGAGAAAAGAGGGCGGGAGCGGAAAGCGAACAGGGAAGAGCGAACAGAGTTCAACGCAAACATGGGCAGTCAAAGAGCCCTATGAAGGGTGGTAAAGGAGGGGGCTCCGCTCCCTCCTACAAGGAGGCCATGGCCAGCAGGGGCAAGAAGCCTCTAGAAAATGCTAGGGAAACAGGGGGAAAGGAAAAGAATCACGGAAGAGGGAACAAAAGAACCCATAGTAAAGGATCAATATGGCACAAACGACAAGGAGGTAGAAGACAAAAAATAGGAAACTAAAGACAAGAAAAGCAAGGGACCCTACAAACCCAAAACATACATAACTCCCAGGGTTATTTTAAATAATCCAGAGCTGCAAGCGTACAGGGAGCACATGGGGACATATGCCATCATCTGTAAGTTCATGGGACTATGGCCCACTGAAAAAGCTGTACAGTCGTGGATTAAATACCACTGGAAACCTAAAGGAAGCATAGATCTTCATCTCGGGTCTAAGGGTTTCTTTACGGTGGTGTTCACAAATATTGAAGACAAGGACAAAATATTTGAAGGAGGGCCTTACTTCTCTGTTGCTGCAGGGCTTTACATGAGACCATGGATAATGAACTTTGTTCCAGAAAAGGAAAATTTTACTCCAATACTGGTCTAGGTAAGGCTCTACTCTTTACCTCTTGATTACTAGCAAAATGAATCGTTAGTGGCCATAGGCAATAATTAGGTCACTATGTTAAAGCCTTTGAAGCCACTAGAAGGGGAAAATATACTTCCTTTGCTAGAATATGTGTGGAAATGGATCTATCAGGAGCTCTACTGGAGGAGATAATCTTGGAAGTTTTTGATGAAGAATGGGTGCAAACAGTAGATTATGAGCACATTCCATTCAGATGTCGCAAATGCCATGAACATGGACATCTTTTCAGAGACTGCCCGCTCAAAAAAGAAATAAACAAAAGCAAAAGCACTACAACGGAAGAATCAGATAGCTTTTAGAAAGTGGTTAACCGAAGTAAAGGAAGTAAAAGAGGATCAAAAAATCAGTAGCACAAAGGACAACATTCAAGCAAAACAATTTTTAGGTGCTTCAGGAAGAGGAAGAGATTACTAAAGAAGATCAAGCAATGGAAGGGAGTTTTGTAGAAAAGGAGAAGGGAAAAAACCTGGAACAAACACAAAATAATTAGTACCAAAAAGAAGCCACTATGAGCGATGATGAACAAGAAATGGATCAGGAAATGACCCAGAATGATACAGACCTAGAGGACCATGAAATACTAGAAATTCTTGACAAAAAAAACCTAGACCTAGAAGGCTTCTTGAGGTAGGGTACTACGGGGGGGAGTGGATTCGCTACCTGAAGAGGAACTCAACAGAAATAAAACAACTGTTTCTATGGAAAATGCAAACTGGGAAGCTAGAGCGAGGGAACAACATAGATAAGCAGAACAACCGAGGGGTGAAAACGATGAAAACTACGCTTGGACTAGTTAATAAAAACCCAGGCAAGAAAAGAGGTAGGAAAAAGCAGAATGAACTCTTGATGGAGTGTGGAAAGCTGATGATTGATTCAGGTAAGATGAAAGATATAGCCAGCTACTCCTTTACAAATATTTTGTAATGAAGTTGACATCTTGGAATATTAGAGGTTTACGGAGTAAGAGAAAGAAGAGAATGCTTAGTAATAGAATGAAACAAGAAACGCCAGATATAATGTTCATCCAAGAAACAAAATGTTCCATTCAAAAGGTAAGACAAATCCACAGTAAATGGCTCAACAGCTATGAGTTTCTAGAAGTAAAAGTAGAGAATACAACAGGGGGCATACTCACTCTACGGAACCCCCACAAAATTGGCATTCTGGATGTTGAGGCTTCCAGAAATTACTTATCGATTGTCATTCAACCGGTAGGAGAAAGGGATACCTTTCTGGTCACAAATGTTTATGGTCCTCAGAGAATAGATGACAATCTTAAGTTTCCAGATACCCTGGTGGATCTCAGGAACATACATGCAGATATACCCCGGATCATGGGAGGGGATTTTAGCATGATTAAATCCCTTTCAGAGAAAAAAGGAGGAATAAGATCTCTAAGTAAAGACTCCATAGCTTTCCAAACCTTTTCTGACAACATAAATCTTGTTGACACTAATTGGAATATTGACCTCTTTACTTGGAATAACAAGAGAGGAGGAGATGCCCTTGTTGCCTCAAAGCTAGACAAACTCTTCATCTCTGAGAGTCTTATGATAAATGGTAAAGAGTTAACAACACGAGTTCTTCCCTTTTGAGGCTCAGACCATTGACCAATCCAATTAGAAATCAAGGGTATATGTACTCCTAGAAACAAACCCTTCACATTTGAAAATACCTGGCTGTCACACCTAGAATTCACAAGCAACATCGAGAAATGGTGGTCAGAGGACTTACAGATTTAGGGGACTAGAATGTATCTTCTTCGCAAAAGACTAAAGCACATAAAACTCCGGCTTAAGGAATGGAATAAGAAGGATTTTGGTAATATTTTTGAAGAAAAGAGAGTAGTTGAAAACAAAATGCATGTTCTCAACCAAGCTCTAATCAAGGAAGGATTTGATAAAGATATCAATGAGCAAGCAGATAAACATTATCAAGAATGGGAAAATCTATGTAAACAAGAGGAAATATTTGGGAGACAAAAGTCAAGGGTTCAATGGCTAAAAGAAGGAGAGTGCAACACTAAGTTCTTTCATAGAACCACCATGGCCAATAGAGTTCACAATAGCATCTCTTCGATCAAGAATGAAGTAGGGGAACTTAAAATCTCCCATAAAGCTATAGAAGCTGTGTTAGTCCACCACTTCCAAGGTATAACATAGGAGAACATTTCAGATAGTCTAGAGCAAGCCATTAGGGAAATTACTAGTAATGTACCAAAACTGGTATCCAGAGAGGACAACTTCAACCTTAATAGACCAGTAATGGAAGGGGCTCTAAGTGATGTCCTCAAAGACATGCAGAATGGCAAAGCATCGAGCCTGGACGGTTTTGTTCAGGAGGTAAATCCCCTCTGCAGATAGAGGCGATCCCTACTAGCCCATATTGGGTCTAGCAACAATCATACAACGCTACCACACAAGTTCCTAATTTCAAATTAAAGACCAATGATGAGGGCCTACCTAGATTCCAACGCTAGTTCTTGTAGAAGAGTTGACGCTCCCGTTCCTTTGCTCCGGCAGATCACGATCCTCACGATCTCCATGAATGGACACCTGCACATACAAAGAACAACCCAAACACAAGCATAAAATCCAATAGTTGCAACTATATATCAGTCAGAAAGGATATAACTCATTATTATCACAAAGAACAATAAGAGTGGAACCATAACAATAGTCGTTTATTAATGATAAACAAAGAAGAATAAAATCATAGTTCTGACGTCAAATCCTCCTTTGGCTAGGTGATCAACATCACATGTCTTGCAAAGCTTTGTTGGGAATAGGAACAAGCTTCTCTCTCCTTGGTTATGGGACAAGAATCTCCTTACATAGATTTGGCCTTCTGGGAATCAAGAAGGCTCTTGTAGCATGAAGCTCTTGGTAACTTGACAACTCTCAATCTCTGGAACTCTTGAACTAGCTTGCCAAGGAAAATGGACAAGCTTTTATAGATGGAGGAAGGGGAGTTGGGATCATCCACAATAATCATGGGATTGGCTCTATCACTAAAGAAGCTTCCATGAGAGGTGGCAAACCACTTCCTCTCTATGGAAATCCAAAGCCAAACCACCCAACTCAAGATAGATTCAGTCCAGGAATTTGTTAGGATGAATCTTCCACCGTTTTTTTGTTAAAAAACACCACTGATTATGGTTGGTGCGAGTGCGACTCTATGACAGAGCGCCAACTAGTGCGCCCTCTTTGGAGGATTTCCCCCATTGGCGCGAGGGCTACACTATGAAACCGCGCCAATGGAAAAAGGACAATTTTTAGGGGTTTTTAGCAGGAGATATCTTTAGGGAAAATGAAGCTCATGTTCAGGGGAATGCAATGCAAGTGTTTGCAGGTCATGTCACTTCTCATAGGTCCCGAAATGAGTCCTCCAAGATGCTGGAGAGGGGTAACAGGGACGGTGACAAATTGCTGTGTAACAAATGCCCCCTAAAGCATGAGGCCCGAGAGAGAGAGAGGAGTGAAATGCTTTACAAGAACATGTCCAACCGAAAACACTGCCGCTCGAAAACCTGCGTGGAGAAGTACAACTAATATCTCAAGTACATGATATATATGGTATGGGTGCAGCCATCCATAGCAGAGTACATAAGAATCTAGTTCCAAGGTATGGATGTAGCCATCTAGTGAGGATCGATAAATAGACTCAGGCATGGGCATAACCATCCAGTGAATGAGTCATGTAATAATCATAATAATCCACAAAATCGCAACCTGGACCCCAACAGACAAAATCTGGGGTCTTTCACTCCATATCGACCCGAACAAAGTACAAGTTCAAGAATGCGAATATAGGAGTCGAAGTCGAACATGCAGGAACATCATCTGATTACTAGCCAATGATGAAAACTGTTAACGGACGTGAGAGGTACCACCAATAATGACAATGGCCCTCAAGGGACTACCGGTACAATCTACGGTGTGTGAATTAGTGAACCGGTGTCGAACACCTGTAGATTCATTCGATCAGAGGCCAATGATGAAAACCTCGCGTCGAACACAAAGAACCCGCCATTGAGGCATACAGGCTCCAAGGCACCTAAAGGGAGTCTCTAGGTCAACTTCCTGGATAATGAGCTGAAGTCGACAGGAAGCGACCTCGATCGAAGGTGGGCCATAGTGTTTCCCACATCATCGACATGAGACAGAGGAAGATAAGGTTGTTGTGAATCAGGATTATGTGAGTTATCAGAGGGAGGTTGATTATTTCGCAGAGGTCAACTTCTCTTGAACATATCGGCGGCACGACAGTGGACTTGGCAGTATTTGACATCAAATGATCGTAGGTCATGGTGATAAGGCAACGAGCAGATGAGAGGTCAAACAGGATCACCCAAACCCACGGAGGTAAGTGAAAAGTGAGATGAGATGTCTCTACCTAGACACGAATGCAGACAAGTGCCATGTTCAAGAGCGACATACTGCCGACACGACAATGATTCTGGTTCCATTTTCCCCACCATTTCTGGCGAGTACCCCAATTATTTTTATTATCAAGCTTGATGGGGATAGCATATGCTTGTAAAGCGTCATTTCAATGGAATCCAATGTCATCAAGTTTTAACGAGTCTGACAGAGGAAGAACTCAATGTCTTTTCATGTTTAGAGAGTTTGAAAAGATAGCGGAAAAGTAAACTCCAGGGGTGTCCTTCTTCATAAAGTTGTGTCTCTCGAGCCCAAAAAAAGTATAAATCAATGCTCGAAAGAACCGCTCGACCATTACGATTGAGGAGTACTTTTCATGATTAGTGATTTCGACCTAAAAAAGTAAAAAAGCGATTGAAACCATGTCGTTTCGTAACCGTTAACGAGCCTAAAATGACAAGGGCCCATCAATTTTTTTGTCTTTACACGGTCAGAAAAGAGTTTAAAGACGACCGCCTCTTATTTACGTTTAACGAGTCAAGAGGAATAACTCGACAATCTTTTCATCTTTAAACGGTCAGAAAAGAGCTGAAAGAAGACCTCGATTTTTATTCTCTGTAACGAGTCAAAAAGGGAAAAAATACTCGTCAATCTTTTCATATTTTACGAGTCAGAAAAGAGCTTAAAGGTGACTCATCCTAGAGGAATGTGTGGTATAAAGGGTAGCAACTAGTTTCGGCAATGGTGGAACTGCTTAAAACATGTAATGGTCAAGAGGCTGGCTAACAAAACCACTCTTAACTATGGTCCCTCAGGAAAGGAAAACAAGCAAGTGAAAGCATATGATCGGCCAAAGAGATGGTGGCGATGGGATGAAAACAACCAAGGCTCGTCTAACAGAATTTAGCGGATAAAGATAGCAATCACGAGATGTAAAATGGGTATGGGTTCATTTTTACACAAGCTTGAACCATGGAGAACTTTGTTTGGATTCGATTTCATGTTTACACAAGCTTGAAACGAAAAACTATGCTTGTTATAAGTTCGCATGCCCCCATCATAAGGCCACAAAACGAGGTACATGCACCCCAAGCTTCATTGCATTCCACAGAGTGGATGGAATGAAGGTACACTTTCGAGATCTTGGAAAGACTCGACTTGTATTTTACGCGATCTTAATCAAAAGACTCGATTTGGAAAGGGAGTTGTTTCATTTTTTAATGAGGTTGACACAGTAAAAGAACTATCCTCATAACCCTTATTTCATTTTTTAGCAAGCTTGACACAAGATCAGGAACTATGCTCAACCAGACCCAATTTCATTTTTTAAGGAGCTTGACATAGGAAAGCGAACTATGCTCTGAAAGAACTTCATCATAATGAACAGGAAGTCATTGCTTCCAAGAGTGCCACTCCCAGTGGAAGGATAACATCTTGGAAGTTAGGACCCAATGCCCCCAGGACACTATGCACGACGACAGCATCACTGGATATAGGCACGGGATAAGTAGCCACGTAGTTGACCTGCGGTGGGGCAGATACAATCGTGGATAAAAACCTGTAGGGGATGACAACTGCGGAGGAGGCATCAGGGGACTAAATAACGATAATTGATCTATAGTCACGATCCTTCCATCGTGTGGAAAGAAAACCACATAGAAAAGGGAAGAGACAAGGGCCCCCATGACATAAACATAGTCATGACCAAGGAGAAGACTGAAATCTAAAGCACCTTGGGTAACCAGTATGTCTATATAGACGGTTTTGCCTCCCAAAGTAATAGGGAACTTTGCAAGGATCCCTAATGGTTGACTGGTTCCTCCGTCAAACGCCATCAGATTCTGTGCGACTGACACAAGCTGTGGGGAGCCCAAAGCTTGCCAAGTAGTGGAACCATAACAATAGTCGTTTATTAATGATAAACGAAGAAGAATACAACCATAGTTCCGACGTCAACTCCTCCTTTGGCTGGGTGATCAGCAGCACATGTCTTGTAAAGCTTTGTTGGGAATAGGAACAAGCTTCTCTCTCCTTGGTTATGGGACAAGAATATCCTTACTTAGATTTGGCCTTATGGGAATGAAGAAGGCTCTTACAGCATGAAGCTCTTGGAAACTTGACAATTCTCAATCTCTAGAACTCTCGAACTAGCTTGCTAAGGAAAATGGACAAGCTTTTATAGATGGAGGAAGGGGAGGTTGGATCATCCACAATAATCATGGGATTGGCTCTATCACTAAAGAAGCTTCCGTGAGAGGTGGCAAACCACTTCCTCTCTATGGAAATCCGAAGCCAAACCACCCAACTCAAGATAGATTTAGTCCAGGAATTTGTTAGGATGAATCTTCCACCGTTTGTTTGTTAAAAAACACCACTAATTATGGTTGGCGCGAGTGCGACTCTATGACAGAGCGCCAATTGGCACACCCTCTTTGGAGGATTTCCCCCATTGGCGCGAGGGCTGCACTATGCAACCGCGCCAATGGAAAAAGGGATATTTTTAGGGGTTTTTAGCAGGAGATGTCTTTAGGGAAAATGAAGCTCATGTTCAGGGGAATGCAATGCAAGTGTTTGCAGGTCATGTCACTTCTCATAGGTCTTGGAATGAGTCCTCCAAGATGCGGGAGAGGGGTAACAAGGACAGTGACAAATTGTTGTGTAACAGGTTTCAATGTGGACTTTTTCAAAGCTTTCTGGAATATTGTTAAGGAGGACATATTGAATGTTGTGGAGGATTCTAGGTAAAAAAAAAACATTTTGAAAGCCCTCAATACTTCCTTCATCGCCCTGATCCCCAAACAGGAGATTGCTCATACACCAGATAAATACAGACCCATAGCCCTATGCAACGTAATCTATAAGATTATATCCAAGGTTGTGGCTAATAGACTCAAACCTTTGCTTCCGGTCCTGGTATCAGGGGAGTAATCAGGTTATGTGGAAGGCAGACAAATTCTGGATAACATCATTCAACCGCAAGAAGTGGTGCACTCTTTAACTAGCAGAAGTAGGCGGGTATGATCATGAAATTAGACATTGCCAAAGCTTATGACAAGGTAAATTGGGTCTGCCTTAAGAAAATGCTGATACATTTGGATTTGATCATATCTGGGTCAGATGGGTAATGGCACTGGTGACCTCCTCCGATTTTTCTATATTGGTCAATGGCTCCCCCTCAGAGATTTTCAGTCCCTCAAGAGGCCTCAGACAGGGGGACCCACTCTCCCCCTTCCTTTTTATTATCATGATGGAAGGGCTGAGGAGAGCTATAAAGCAGGTGAAATCATCAGGAAAGATTAAAGGTCTACAACTTACTGATAATGGGCAGGCTCTGACTCACCAACAATTTGTAGATGATACCATGCTTCAGGGACTCCCCACAGTCGAAGAAGCTTCAAACTACAAAAACGTTCTGAATCTTTTTTCTTTGGCTTCAGGTATGGAATTTAATCTCTCCAAATCAAAAATCTTTTTCTTCAATACCAATATTGCCATTCAGAAAAACATCTCCAGAATTCTTGGCTTCCAAAGGGATTCCCTTCCTTCAAAATATTTTGGAGTCCCTCTATCTACAAAACGAATGCTCAAAAGTATATGGGAACCTTTAATCAACAAGTTGCAGGAAAAAGTCAGTAAATGGACCATCAAATCTTTAAACCTTGCTGGAAGGTTAGTTCTTACAAAAGCAGTGCTTCAAGCAATCCCTATTTTCATGTTATCAGCCCTCCCAGCTCCAAAAGGGGTCCTTCAGCAATTTAGAAATATTCAAGGAAACTTCCTTTGGGGTAGGGAGGAGACTAAGAGGAAATGGGCCTTAGTGTCTTGGGATAAAATTTGTAAGCCCAAGAACCAGGGAGGGATAGGATTGGATGATCAGGAGATTCTCAGTAAGGCTCTAGGGGCCAAACTTTGGTGGCGCTGGGTCCATCAACCAGAAAATCAATGGGAAAATATCTGGAAAGAAAAATATGCTACTTCCTGGGAGAATAGTGATCTTATAATAATGTCAGGAAATATAAAGGGTTCTTATATTTGGAACAAAGCCTGGGAGAATAGAAGACTAGTACAAGAGAATAGCTTCTGGGAAATCAGAGACAGAAATATTTCTCTTTTCTTGGAAGATAAGTCGTAGCAAGAATCAATTCTGGTAAAAGAAGACTTCCTTGATCTTAAACAGGAGTCAGATTCCCAAGGTTTAATAAAGGTTAACGATTTCTGGATGCATTCTCATCTAACGGAAAAGTGGAGAATTTGGAGAAACATAGATTGTAGAAATAACAATCTCCTAAAAACTAAAGCAAAGGAGCTCAGGAAAATAGTAGAGCAAAGGAAGATCTTAGTGGCAGAGGGACAAGACCAACTGAAATGGGGAAATAACAAAGAGGGCACCTTTAATCTTAAGGAAACAAAAAAAATTCTCCTTGAGCTGGAACCCCTAGTTCCAGACAAAATTTGGCAAAACCTTTGGAAGCATCCAAGGTGGATGAAAATCAAACTCTTCATGTGGGTTGTTTATCACAAGAAAATTCTATCTTGGGATAACATAAGGAAGAGAGGTGTTTAGGGGCCTTCAAGATGCCCGCTCTATGAAGCTTAAGAAGAAACCTTGGAAAATTTACTCAACAACTGCATTTTCACATCCTGGTTATGGAACTTATTTGCTTCAATCTTTCAACAATCTGATAGGGATAGAGGGAGCATCATTAGTACCCTCATCAACTGGAGGAAATTTTTTTCGGATAATGAAATTATTAAACTTAGTGTGGGCTCTTACACCAAACTTCATCATATCGAACGTGTGGAAGGAGAGGAACAAAAGAATTTTTGAGGAGGAAAAAAATCCCCCTCAACACGTGTTGGAGTTAATCCTGAAACAGCTTAAGGAGACTGCGAGATCCACTGTTTAGAACTTCCCTAAATATACCCCCTTAGACGCAGACTTAAAAATTCTCAGGCAGTTGGGGATGTAGGGGCTCACCCTCCTAGGCATTGACAGGAAGATCATTTCGTCGGATACAGAGAAGGAATTTTGGCATCCTCCTCTGGAAGGCTATTCAAAATACAACATTGATGGGGCTTCAAAAGGGAACCCGGGAACAACAGGGTATGGAGGTGTCCTCAGAAATGCAGAGAGAAGTATCTTTTTCATCTTTCATTACCACCTAGGTACAACCACCAATAACATAGCTGAGATAATGGATATGGAACAATGCATGGATTTGCTAAAGTAGGAAAATTGTCTAAATGCCATGATAGAGGAATATTTGGAGTTAATTATCAACTCAGTGCAAAAAATTCATAATGGAACGACGCAGGATAAAGTCTCTAAGCATTGGAAACTAATTTGAGTCTTCCAAAGAATTCAAAGCCATCTTCAGGGCCTGCGCACTATCAGTTTCCACCATGTTCATAGAAAGGAAAATAAGCTGGCGGAACTTTTGGCCAACTAGGGGGTCAGCTGCACAGCGAATAATGTGTGGACGAAGTGGTAGGAGTTGAGTCCAAGTAGACTGAGAGCTCTATGCTGTGAGCAGGCAGAAGAAGATAGGGATGTGTTTAGACTCAATACCATGGAGAATAGCTCAATTTGATTTTCCCCTGGATGTGCCTTCATTTTGGGAAAATTTTGCTGAAGAAAAAAGAACCATGTCTGGTTGCCCAGATTCAAGGTGTAAGCGTGATGCAGATCTTAGATGATTCCCATAAGTCTTTGCTCGATGGAACACTCTCACCCTTACATTATCCCAAACCCAAGGTGAGGAAGTTTTGCATTTGCAAGATGAACCAGGTCATTCGGCAACTGGTGGTTTCAATCTACGGAGTCCAGATTACAAAACCACCTCCCAGGTGGTTTTCAACTGATCGCACTGCCCTCAGAGTGGTAATGGTTTTGGCGTTTCAGCAGCGATCCCATTCATCCTGCGACACATGGCAGGGTGAGGGTTCTGAAATATACCTTCCATTGCAGATTAACTTTCCTCCTTCTTGCCCTATGTGGAATCCTTCTCATCCGTTGAATTCGGGTGCTGCGAATCAATGGTTGTTCGGAACAGTGAAACTTGGTGGGGCTGGACAGTTAAACTTCGAGCTCTTTGGCTATGCATCTTTCTCCTCTGCCATCGATCTTCTTGATTTGATGGGTCGGATCTATGGGTTGGGGTTTACCGGATGGAGGCCACGCGAAAGTACGCAGGCTTTCCGAAGGTTAGTCTGGAGTCATGTCAGTTATTTATTAGGCTCAAATTTTTATATGTGAAGCTATACAGGGCAGCCCTTGTAGGCTTTAGCTTTTATTTCTTTTTTGTCTCTTTGACATCAAGTGGACGGTTGTATATAGTGCACACTTTTTTTTTTGACTCAATGATATAGAAGGATCCATACTTGCTTCAGCAAAAAAAAAATTGAAAATAACAAAAACAAATTTAAGGAAAGTAAACATGAAGAAAGTCATCCTTGTTTAGCTTTATAATAAGCTTTATTAAAATGGAAATAGTTAAGCATTTAATATTTTTTAATTGTTTTTTATGTTTTTTTTATTTTTAAACTGGATAGATTTATCTCTCATATATATATATATATATATATATATATATATATATATATATATATATATATATATATATATATATATATGATGATAGGTTAAAAATGCTTAGTCCTTTTACCCGCCTTGAAATAATTTCACTATAATATGGAAGAAAATATGAATATGCAAATTTATTTGGCAATCTTTTAATTTTTGTTGGGTTTCTTGCTCTGAAGCCATTTAATTTCACTATACATGTTTTAGTTAATGAATATCTATGTATTCTGTGTTGTTATCTTGTTTTCCAACTATTTAATTTTACAATATATGTTTTATTAAATGAATTTATGTTTATTATGTTCTTAAAATGTTGAATAGGTTTATTTTGAGACATAATGTTTTGGGTTTAATTTGAAATTAAAAAGAAATTAGATTTTTTTTTTGTTTTGTTTTAATTGATCAAATATATCCATCACCCTTAGTTGTATGATTATGGCATTTCCATCTCCAAATGTACTCCCAAGTTAAAAGTTTCTCTAATGAGATTTTTATAAAAAAAGAGTTCTTGGTTAAGCTTTCATATTTTGTTATTTCAAATGTTCTTCTAGGAACAATGATCTAAGCTAAGATAAAAGAACTTTCATTTGTGTTTGTCACTCTCTTCCAATCATTTTGTGATTCCTTTTGTCAAGCATGACAAAGCTTGGAATCTATCCAAGGATTGACGATGAGTCAGAGGACTCAAGTTGTTGGATGTTTGCATTAGAGGAGGATTTGAAAGGCTTGTTGGAGTTTCAGAGCTATCAAACAAGTTAAATTCTTGCACATGATGGTCAGTTCCAAAACACGTTGATCGAAATGGATTGGGATAACTCCATACGCTTTGGACATCCAACTTGTTCGTGACATTGTAAGAGAAAATTGGTGTTTGACCAAGAAGGATTGCTCATCATCGAGGCCAACTCAAAGAGGCCTAATTTGAAAATTACGAAAAGTATTTGCCAACAATTTACAAACTAGCAAATGGCTCCATGATCATTTGCAATGAGATTACTGCTCCATCATTTCTCGTTTTCTAGGGAAGCAAAAAATCCAAAATAGCATCTAAATAAAAAATCGAAAATCACCTTAACACCTAAAGAAATAAGTTGGGATATGAAGGATCTCTCCTTTGAAATGAAAGAAAAACTTTCTAAAGACTATATAAGACCCTAAGCCATTCAACTGTTAAAAATATCGTTGATAACCCATTTGGGAAGCTCACCATTTATATTGATCGTGTTGTCATGCTAGGAGAAATCGCTGGTGTGTACACTCCCCTACCAGTCAAGAGTAAGACTTGTTGATTCCGTAATCTAGCAGTTGAATTCTAGTGGTCAAACAAGTGATTGTGGGATAAGTATGCACATTGTTTCATTGTTTCCTATACTTGTAATATAATTGTTGAGAGTTCCTCACATATGGGAAAATATAATTTTTTATTATAGTTTTTTACTTTAAAAAATGCCCCTTACAAAAGATTCTTACATGAAATTGTTACAATGTTAATGTATCTTTTTCCCAGTAATCATGAGCGGCAAGAGGAACATTCCCCAAGGATCCAATGTCCCAATACCAATGTCCAACTAGTTCTCATATGAAGTTCCATATGCTGACAATAACCCAAGCTTTTCTAAGGATCCCAAGCTTGAAGAGCATGGCTGGTCCTATAAAACTAAATATTTTAGCCTCTGAAAGCAAAAATTGAGAAGAGACAACCCCTTTGAAATGTTGCATCTTAGGTAAGATTTCGATTTTATGTTAGTTACCACAGTTTGTAGTCAGAGTTTTGGTTGGTTAGGGTTTAAATCTAGTGATTTGTTTCCTTGCAACAACATTTGTATGTTGTCTAATTATTTTATTTGTGGTCTTTTTCTTGATTGAATTTCAAAGACCCAAGCGATTTATTTCAACAATTGTGGATCATATTTTTTCTTTTTGGGGTCCCTATCAAATGAAATTTAGAGTCCCAATCAATTCATTCCCGCATGCAATTTTTTTAATTGTTGGATGAGGGTCAATGTCTTGACTGGGCACTGAAAGACATTAGGGTTTTTTTTGTATGCAAATAGATCATTGATATATAAGTTTAATCCCACTGGGAAGCTATAGGGTCCATTCTAATGAATGACAATTTTTCCTTGCCATATGTATTGTCTATGTGCTCATATGTGTTCTCTTATACACACTTGTCTTCCCATGCTTAGAAGTTGGAAAATATTATTGCCATATTATTGTTCTGAGGCAGTAGCTAAGGGGAAAAAGGTAGTTACTGCAGACTTGGTAACATGAATTACAATATCAATGAGCTATGAAGGGAGGATTTTCTGCTCATTTTTTTCATTTTCTACTACATCTAACATTTCTCAATGGGAATAACTGACCTTTATTGACTCTTGAATCACATGGATTGTTTGTGGTTTGATTTTTGTGCACATCATCATGACATTAAGTGTCAAGAATGTCTCTTTCTCAAAACATGTATTCTTTCCAAACTTGAGTTGCAAGAGGCCATGAGAATGAGGGTATTTTCAAAAGCAATGCAGGAAACTCAAGAAATTGCTAGAAACAAACTAGGCTCAAAGTAATATGTGGATATGCTCATGATGCATTTTGATTATTTTGATTACTATAATCCCACTATCTTTGGTGGTGGATATCATCAAGACTAAGAACATCAGTATCACAAAGTATCAGTAAAGGACATTGATTGATTTATTTCTACATTCATGTCATGTGGGAAAACACAAACCTCCCTCTGAAGACACTTGTTATACTCCTAGTTGAGTAGGAGATAAGCCATGACTTTTCATATGGATCAGTGTCATGCCCTTATGGAGGAATAACAGGAGCCCATGACGTAAATGAGTAAAGATCCACACTTATATCTTGATTGATGCCTTCCTATGATGGAGATGAATCCACTATTATGGTTGTGGTGGAGGATTTGATTATGGAGCCTCAAGCATTAGTGTCAGCTTCGGTCTGCATATGGGTTCAAGGCCAATTTATATGGATATTAGTATGTGGAAAATCCTATATGGACCATATCACTCCAATATTAACAGTCTAGGGATTCTAT
The DNA here is from genome assembly GCA_000404065.3 of Pinus taeda. Classification (NCBI taxonomy): domain Eukaryota; kingdom Viridiplantae; phylum Streptophyta; class Pinopsida; order Pinales; family Pinaceae; genus Pinus; species Pinus taeda. The sequence continues at coordinate 148,149 of APFE030245819.1, forward strand.
TATAAATATGGATGAGAGAGTAAAATGAGTTATGGGAAGAGGCCTTAGTATGTTCAGTAGGAGGCTAAGTTATCCATCAACCTAAAGTAGTCAATTGGAAACCCAAGCATGTACTGTAAACTTACAAATTCTCACCATTTATATTGATAATGTTGTCATGCTAGGATGAATTGTTGGTGTGTACACTCTCCTACCAGTCAAGAGTAAGACTAACATAATATACAATTTCAATTCCACTTGTCAAACAAGTGATTGCAGGATAAGTACACACATTATTTCCTATACTTGTAATCTAATTGTTGAGAGGTATGGAAAAAGCGCTTTTTCTATTGTAGTGTTTTCTTTTAAACACTGCCCCATGCAAAAGAGTGTTATCCAATTGTTGCAACGTGAATTTATCTTTTTTTCATTAATCATGAGTAGCAAGAGGAACATCCTCCAAGGCTTCAAAGTCCCCATATCAACGTCCAATTGGTAGTTCCATATTCTGGCAAGAGCCCAAGCTTGAAGAGCAATAGAAATTTCTACATTTGAAGGAAACAATCGAGAAGAGACAACCCCTTAATTTATTGGGGATCTAAGAAAATGGCTGAAATGGTTGCTACAACCAATATGTTTATTCTACTTTAGGTCAAGTTTTATATTTTAGCATAAAGTTTTCAAAAGTATTACTAACTCATTTCATTGAGATTCTTTGTATTGCATAAGATTTTCTAGGTTCAGTTTTATTTGCTTATGTTTCATACACTAATTTGATCTTGGGCCAATAACTAATATATATCTTATTGTATCATCCATTGGATTAACATAATTATTAGTAAAAAAAATTGTGTAAGTTACTCTTCACCTTGATGTATATCCAAGTTTCTAGCTTATATGTTGTCGGTTGTTTGTTTTTCTTTAATGTGATAATAACCAGGGTAAGCGCAATTTGTTTTTCCTCTAGCCTTTCCGCTCATCTAACTCAAATTTAAAAGTTCAGACTACCCAAAAAAATAGCATGCATCAAGATCTAACAACAATCATAATATTGAGTCAATTGTCCTTGCTTCCTGTGCAACATATCAATCGCTAGCTTATTATGGTCAACATTAACTCTCTTTTTATATATATAAATATATATAATTAATCTTCAAATAAATTAGTTTGTATAGATATTGAGAGAATGTTTTGAAAATTTTTTAAAAACCATTTGATTATATTCAAAATCAAAACATATAATTTGTTTACGTTTAGGTTACTTTATTTCTCTGTAAATTAATATAATTTATCGTTGAAGTGAGAAGAATTATTTTAACCTCATCTTTCTTACACGCAAATTATGTTTATCATTTTTTTTTTATATTATATATTGATATTATTTTAAATTATATAACCATTTTATATATTGAGTGGAGAGGCTATTCTACACCCAGTAAGAGGGGGTTTGTAAGTTTGTTTGTAAATAAAATAAAAATTATGTTCTAAAGAGAAAATTATTTTCAATCTTATACTTTTCAAATATTTCAACAGAGAGATTTAATAAACTAGTGAAGATCTAATTAACTATTTTATATTGATATCAATTTTATATTATCTATATAAGAAAAAGGTGTTAAAATAAAATATTTTAAAATTGTATATATAAAATATATATATCGACATATATTTAAAATACATTAATAATAAGAAAACCATTTTTATTTGGATGTATATGTTATGAAAAATATTTTAATGTCAATTATGTATATATATTTGGTCCTATATATACTCTATTTAGCATTTAAAAATACAATTTAAGCAATGAAAAATAAGATTGTATTTTGCACTCTAAAGAAGTTTGCATGTAAAGAAATTTGATCCCTCTAGGCTCACATTAGATCCCTACTTAAAATGGATCTATGTTGGTTCTACAACGTAGTAAGTGGGGATGTGTAAGTCTATCTCTCTCTCCATTCCCTTTAAAATAGAAATAAAATTTATTTTTTAAAGAGAAAATTGATTTCTACTATAATAAAAAAAATGAATATGTTGTAAAGTAATTAGAAGCAAAAAAATGTGTAAGAAACATGTTTAAATCTTATTCTTTTCAAAAATATTTCAACAAGAGATTTAAATAAACTATTTAAAGATCTATATTAACTAATTTATATGGATATCTATTTTATATATGTCTAAAAAAAATTGTTAAAATAAAATATTTTAATGTTCTGTATCAAAAGATATTCAATGTGGTTTATCAATAAAACATTTCAATACCAATTAATATTGGGATATACTTAAAAATACACTAATAATAAGAAAACCATTTTTATTTGGATGTACATGTTATGTAAAATATTTTAATATTTTAATGTCAATTATGTATATATTATATATTATTTTTAAAAATTATGTATATATCATGAAAAAATTAACTTTTTTATGGTTAAAAAGTATATTTGGTCTTCGATATACTTTAGTTAGTATTTAAAAATACAATTTAAACAATGAAAAATAATTGTTGGAGATCAGATGTACAACAACTAACTGAACATATACACAACCATTAAATCATGCACAAACAACACAGAAATTAACATGGTTCACCCAACCAATCTGGGCTACGTCCACCAAACATAGGCATCAACAATTTTTTATTAATCAAACATGATATTACATAAATCAAATCCTCACAAACTCTCACCCTCAAAACAATCCGTATGGATACCTGTTTTATAGCAAGGAGAATCTAACTGCCTCATAAATCCTCTCAACTCAAATTTAGGATGCATTAACTCCCTCCCAACAACCTGGAGCTAATCTAGGAACTGAATCCCTATTGTTGTCATCCTTCAGAGATTTTTGCCTATTTGACTAAAACAGAAAATCTCAACAATCTCCACCTTGACAACAATTCACCTGATGCTGTTATTATTATTTTATCTTTTCTGCAAGCCAAGAGAAGCCAAACACCAGCGTAGCTTCTCCAACAAAACTGGTTTCGTGAACATGTCTGCACAGTTCTCCTTTGTATGCACCTTTTTAAGAGAGACTCCCCTTTCCCTTTCAGTGATAACCTGTCTTACAAAATGGTACTTAATTGGAATATTCTTTGATTTACTATGATAGGCCGGATTATTAGCCAAATGTATTGCACTTTGACTATCACAAAGTAACCTGATGTTGTCCTGTAACCTACCAAACTCACCAAGCAAACCTTTCAACCAAACCGCCTCTTTGCAAGCACGAGAAGCAGCAATGTATTCTGCTTCAGTAGTGGACAAAGCAACAATGTTCTGTAGCTTTGACATCCAGCTGATAGCTCCACCTGCAAGAGTAAAGACGTACCCTAAAGTTGACCTTCTCTTATCCAAATCACCTGCAAAATCGGAAACAACATATCCGCAAACAAATTCACTACTCTTATTGTAAGTGATACAATAACTACTTGTGCCTCTCAAATATCGAAGCACCCATTTCATTGCTGACCAATGTTGTTTACCCGGATTTGCCATATACCTACTGAGAACCCCAACTGCATGTGAAATATCTGGTCGAGTACAAACCATCACGTACATTAAACATCCTACTACATTGGCATATGGAATTCAAGACATATAATCCTTTTCTTCATCTGTATTAGGACATAAACTCGAAGAAAGCTTGAAATGGGAAGCGAAAGGGACT
>APFE030245819.1:154047-164714 GCA_000404065.3 Pinus taeda
GCCTTTACTAGTATGTTTGCCTGTTTTAAACTTTTGTTTACTTTGTTTTCCAAACAGACAATGCTTACAGAAATCTAACTTTCCAGACTTTAGATTTGGAAGTAATTTTCAATCAGCCAAAATTTTCAACCCTCTTTCACTCATATGCCCCAATCTTTGATGCCATAAGTGAATGGAACTATTGTCATGTTCAGACACCATAGACACATAATCTGATCCTGTACCTCCTTCTAACTGAAATATATTTCCTACCTTATTAGCTTTCATAACTAGTAAAATGCCGTCGTAAATTTTCATTACTCCACCTTGAATTACAGTTTTATATCCATTTGAATCAAGTGCTCCTAATGAAATCAAATTTTTTCTTAAATCTGGTACATGCCTCACATCAGTTAATATTCTAGCTGTCCCATCAAACATTTGTAGTTGTATGCTTCCAATCCCAACAATATTACATGTTACATCATTATCCATGTACACAACACCATCATTAATTGATTTATATTCCTTAAACCATTCTTTATGGATACACATGTGGTTTGATGCACCGGAATCTAACAACCAATGTTGATCATGATTTGACACATTAACTGATAATACTTCATCACTCATACCTGAACCAGATGCCGAACCTGTATCTGTCGTATTTGCCTCCTTCTTCTCTATCGAAGAATATGCTTTTGAAGTTTGTTGTTGTCGCTTCCAGCAGTCCTTCTTTAAATGCCCTGATTTGCCAAACAACCAACACTTTAGCTTACTCTTCTTCCCTTTCGACTTTGAACGTGATTTGCTCGGCTTCCTGGGGCGTCTTTCTTTCGAACGACCTCTAACTATCATAGCTTCTAATGTAGAGGTTTCGGAATGCGACCTCCTCCTTGTTTCTTCCGATAATAAGGATGCAATTACATCATCAAACTCAATAGTTTCTGATGAATTAAGACTTATAGAAGTAACAAAATGATCCCATGACTCGGGCAACGAGCACAATAAAGTAATAGCTTTATCCTCGGTTGGAATTTTCACTTGTATACTTTGTAATTGCACAAGAAGAGTATTAAAAGCATTTAAATGATCAACAATCGATGTACCTTCCTTCATTCGCAAATTGTACAATTGTCACTTCAGGTGAATCCTATTGGTTAGGGATTTGGTTATGTACAGTTTCTCTAGTTTCATCCACAAACCAGCAGCTGTTGTCTCTGACACGATATTAAATAGGACATCATCAACTAGACACAGTCGAATAACACTTATCGCTCTTTCATCCATCTCGGCCCACTCATTATCTGTGATGTTGTAAGGCTATTTGGATTTGCCCAACAACACTTTTGCCACGCCATGTTGGACAAGCAAATCATGCATCTTCACCTTCCAGATCTTGAAATTATTTTTGCCATTAAACTTCTCAATTTCAAACCGGGCACTTTGAGTTTTCGCCATCTTGTATCAGCAAAAAACACAATAATCTCCAAAAAACCAACTTTAAATAAATGAAGTTTGTGTTTAAAAAATGCCTCTGTCTTTAAAAACAAACAAATATCCGCCCTTTGTACTTCACATACAAATTTCTGTCATATGCACTTATATGCCTTTGTTGTTGTTGTTGTTGTTTTTTTTTTTTTTTTAAAACAAACTTTTGTTGTGCATAACTACAGTATGCAAGCCACGCGCCAATGCCAAAAGAAAACAAAAAACTCAGAACAATATGCGAGGATGCATTCTCATCACGCGTTTCTAGAATCCTTTTGCTTTACATAATATTTTGACACCTTCGTCCCAAAGATTTAGTGTCAATTTAACATAACTCCTACCATTTTTATTTAGTTAACACATTTCAATTCTCATGTAAAATTCTGTGCATAGTTCGTAGATTGCTAAACCTCCAGCTATCACTCTGACCCATTTAACGAAAAACACTATTTTACTCACCGCATATAATCGCTTGTAGTCAATTCGCAAAACTAGAGCCAACTCCTCTAGCACATGAGCATCCTCTTACCAGTCCTCTATCGGATTGCTTCAGCTGGGCATAACTCTTCACCTAATCACCAGTACCACGCCAATGCAAGCTATATGGCATTGCTTTTAGATCTGTGAGAAAATATAATGTTGGCGACGATACGCTACTGTATGCAGCAGATGCCAAAGCTGCATCCGGAGGTCGAGAGAAGAAGCGAGGAATGTTGTGACTGCTCCTCGCCATGCCAAGGATGCCAGGCTTGCACCCCACTTTTACCACAAACAATAGGAATGTTGTGATTGCTCCACTCCATGCTAAGTCTGCCAGTCACACGTCGAAGTAATACACTTGTGTTCACGCAGTTGTATACTAATTTCACTACCGGTTCACTACACAGCACGCACCACTTCACGCAGTCGTATTCTGATTGCCCTCTGCGCTGATACATTAAACACGCACCACTTCACGTAGGCTGGAAACAACAATGGACAACAGTTGAATAATTTCTCATATACACAGGTCCAAAACTTTCCACGCAGGACCATTCAATGCACCAACAGTCACTAACATGCCTTTGCGCTCCACCTCGAACTGCTCTGATACCACTTGTTGGAGATCAGATACACAACAACGAATTGAACATATACACAGCCATTAAATCATGCACAGACAACACAGGAATTAACGTGGTTCACCCAACCAATCTGGGCTACGTCCACCAAACGTAGGCATCGAAATTTTTTTATTAATCAAACAGGAGATTACATAAATCAAATTCTCACAAACTCTCACCCTCAAAACAATCCGTATGGATACTTGTTTTATAGCAAGGAGAATCTAACTGCCTCATAAATCCTCTCAACTCAAATTTAGGATGCATTAACTCCCTTCCAACAACCCGGAGTTAATCTAGCAACAAAATTTCTTTTGTTGTCACCTACTGAGATTTTTGCCTATTTTATTCAAAACAGAAAATCTCAACAATAACATTGTATTTTGCACTCTAAAAAGTTTGCACGTGAAGAAATTTGATCCCTCTCGGATTGATAGATCCTTACTTAAAATGGATCTATGCTAGTTTTAAAAGAGACATGTGTCAAGTCTATGTTGAGCATGGATAGAATGACACATAACCCTAATACTCACCTGTAAAATGAGCATTTCGGAAAAATGAACAAACTCTTTAAATGAAAAAGAAAAATAACATGAGAAGTAATTTAAGTTGTTTAATTTATAGGATTTGAGTGCCCCAAGGGTTTTTCATGGTGTTGAATTCATTTATACATTCAAAATTGTGTTTTAAATAACAAAAAAATCACAATCTTGCTTGAGTATTGGCCAAAAAAAGTCATTCGAATTAGATTTGCAATATACCTAACCTAATTAAAAAAATTTTAAAAAATTAACCAATGTTAGAATATTAAATAAACTAGCATAGATCCATCTTAATCACGGATCTAACATGAGCATAGAGGAATCAAATTTCTTCAAGTGCAAAGTGCAAAAAATTATGTATAATTTTTAATTGTTTAAATTGTATTTTTGAATGTCATAGAAATTACACAACTTAAACTTTTAAGTAAAAAAATTCTTTGTTGGATTTAGACCAAAAGTTTTATACTTAAAAAATGATTAGAATGTAAAATATTGAAACCACTTCGAATGTTTTTTTTACTTCTAATTATTTTACATGAAATTATATTAAGTCATATAGACAAGTAGTTAAATATGCATCGTATAATTTCTTTTCTTTTCTTATCTTATTATGACCAGCATTTCTTTTCTATTTAGAGAATATTTTATTTTTATTTAAAAAAAGACGCATGTCAACTCCAAATTGAACACAAACATACTTACATATATCCTTCACATTAAACTGTAATTTTTTTTTCAATTTCAATGAACCTCTCAACTCAAAAATTAACCCTAATAATAAAAAATAAAAAAATAAATTTACCTATATTAAAAAAAAAAAAAAAAACTAACTGCAAAATACTACTACACAAATTATACAAAACATGATCGAACCCTCCGTTAGAAATTGGACGGTGAGTTATGGCCCTTTCGATTCCTTTCTCGGTCAAAGCACATAAAAAGTAACTGACAAATGAAAAATGGTGACCCCGCAATTGCATTACATGATCGTAAACCTTATCCTGTCTGGTCAGGATACATGCAGATAATTCACCCAAAATAATGGATAGCACATTGTTTTCTGTACATTCACGAACAAATTTGAATCCGTGGAATTGTCAGAATATCTTACCAGCTTTATTTTTGCAGCAGGAATGCCCAGTATTAGGAGCGGTCGTCCTGCCATGCTTCATTAAGAATTGCTGGTGTTGATTGAAATCTTGTAACCAAGAATTACATCAAATTTGGTTGGAACGCATTGCTTCACCTTTCAGGAAGAGCTCAGGATCTCTTCTTTTTACTGCTCCATATTTCTTAACGACATTGAATTTCTTATATGGGAAATTATAAATAAAAGGACAGTCATGGTAAATTTGAATCAGTTATAGAATCAATTTGATACGGTTGTCAATAAGGACGAGTTTACTATTCATGGTTTAAGGGCCTTTTGAATAATATTTTCATATAATGGAATTTATTTAAGGCTAGGATGATTTCGCTAAAAAAAAAGAATTGTGTTGTTGTTTTTAGGTTTGCTATTACATTTTTATTTATCTTTCTTTATATAATAATGGTATCAGAGTTAAGGGAAGAAAGTTGTGTGGCTGTAGATGGGATAGGAAGGGTGAAAATGAGGTTTGAATGCCAAGTCAATGTGAAGTTGGCTTAGTAGAATATTGTTGAGTGGAGGTTAAGGACTATACAAGTTGAGAGAAGTAGCTATAATTATAGAATATAGATAAGTCAATGGTGCTAAGGTTTAGTGAAGGACAACCTTCTTATGAAAAGTAGTAGTAATGTGTGAAGATCTTAGAGTGTTTGGTCAAAGTAGTAAAACTTAGCCATAGGTAGTTTGTATTCCCCAAGGGTGTTGTAAGACGTGTTCTTCAAACATACATGTTGTATTTTTGTAGCACATGATCTTGTCCCTATCATGCATTGAGAGGATGGATGATAAGTTGTGTAGTGAACCACTTTAATAGGTACAAAGGTGGCAAGTGTACTTGTATGTTAGTTTGAGGTTAGTTTTTTCTAAGACATATTAATCAAGTATACATGGCATACATGTTGTAGTGTAATGGCTCATGGAGATATGTATGATCAAGTTGTAAAATGGTCCACCTTCCTTGCTTGAGGGGGGAATGTGATATATCCATGTGTAAGATGGTTGATGAAAAATGTATTAGAAAAAGTTTCATAAGAGTGCAGGAGATACACAACCCCTAATTTACCCATGTATTCCTCTCAAAGGTAGCGTTTTTATATGGACTTCAACAAATATATTGTGACCAAGTTAATTTCCACAAATTATTAGAAAATCATATAATTAACACTCACTCCTAGAGTTTACATTCATTAACCAATTTAGAACCACTTTAGAATTGGTGGTTTCCTGACTTGATATTTCTATACCTTATAATATAACCGATAAAGACATGGTGACTAGTATGTCTTTGAACTAATAATAATAGATTATCAAAAATCAATTTTTCCTCTAAAATTTCTTAAATAATTTAAGGTGTTCATATATTATTATCATTAAATATTGCTATCATGTTTTTATTAATTTATGTTTTATAACACAAACAACAACAATTAAAATCAATGGTTAGGAGCCATTTCTTTAGTACATCACAAGTTGTTACATCAATGGTTAGGAACCATTTCTTTAGTGTTGAAATGTGTAACTAGGTTTGGTCTTCATAAATATGAAATGTACTTTTGATTCTTGTATATGGTAAGAATAAGAAAATTTATCATTGTTATTTTTGTAGCACAGATTTCATGCTCAAGGTATTTTATTTAGAGGTCAAACACCCATTGGGTGCTTCTAGGGTTTGTCATAGGGTCAAGAAGTCAAAAGAGTCATTTTGATATGAAGAAGACCCCATTAGGCACATTGTAACGTGTAAAAAGAATTATTTTTGCATTTAAAAGTGTCGAAATACCCTTCAAGACCAAGTTGGCCTCATAACAAAGAAGTCAACCTCAGTAGGGCATGTCATCGTCCTTGGAAGCCTATATATAGGAGGGAACTCGACTTCCTATGGACACTCACTAAACTTCTCATCATCTAAGTGAAGGAAAAGTAGAAGAAGGCTAGCGAAGAAGGAAGAAACACGAAGGATGAAAGTTTGGGTTGTTTCTCTCTCTCTCTCTCTCTCTCACACACACACACACACATACATGTGTGTGAATAAGTAAGGCTAAGGTTTCAATGTTGCATTATAGAAATTGAGAAAATTGCAGGAAGAAGGTTGAAGAAAGGTCTATTAGGTAACCTACAAGCCCTAGAAAAAGGAGAAACCCAAGAAAAGGTCAAAGGAAGCCTTAGAAGCCCTAAAACTTTTCACACATGTGAAAGGAACAACTGTTGCAGTGGATGAAAATTTTAAACCTGCAGTGGAGCTCGAAATTCTGTAGCTCGGGGTCAAAGTTGTGTAAATGGAAGAGATTTGACTGGATTTGACTTGGGCAAGGGAAGCACATCATCAAGAAGGTTCTGACTTGGTCTTGGAATTGTATTGGTATTGGCCTAGAGGTATTGGAATTCGTCATTTGAAGAATCTATAAGAAGAGAAGATATTTGCTGGTTTTCCTCTCAGGAGAGGTTTTGGCCCTAGCTTACAACCTACATCCCGTGTTCTTGTGTATTTTTGATCTTCTTGTTTTGGTAGTTGTTTGATGATAAGAAAAACAAAATAGTAAGAGAAGAATCTAATAATCAAGAAAAATAAAAATACATCACAAGCAATTATCAAGTTTAAGAGAAATCATGCTAGTTACAACTATATAGATTTCTCAACATGGTATCAGAGCCAAGGTTGGATAAGGGCATGGTGAATATCACTACATCCTTGAAGAAATATTTGAAGCAATTTTATATGGTAGAAAGTCACCTCAAGAGAGGTATAAAGGCATTATGGAATCTCGTATTATCCATCAAGAATAATATGATCAAGACTTATACAAAGGACAAGGCATCGTTCTCAACATTTGCAAACACATTTGAAGATGAGAATATTTGGGTAATTGATAGTGGAGCATCAAGACATATGATAGGTGAGCACAAAAAACTAAAGAGCTTATCAAGAGGAAAATCTTCATACTCTGTTGAACTTGTTGATAAGAAGAGTTATCATGTAAGAGAAATTAGATCAACCTCGCTAGAGCTGGAAAATGGAGGAAACATCCATCTCAATAATGTTTTCTTCGTACCAAGTTTGCAAAAGAACTTACTTTCCATTTCATGTCTAGAAGATAAGGGAGATAGAGTCGCTTTTATAAATGGAAAAGTTTTATTTTTGGATAAAAACTCTAGCATTGAAAATGAAAATATCATTGGGATTCATGAAGGAAGACTCTAAATATTTTTGGCCCCTATCTCTCAAGCTTTGGTTCACATCGAAGTAAGTCCATGTGAACTTTGGAATAGAATGTTTGGACACCTTCACTACAAAATCTTACCAACTCTAAATTCAATGGCGAATGGAATCCCTGAACTCAATGAGGATTGTGAAGGAGTATGCAAGGGATGCACATTAGGTTAAAATGTTAAAAGACCATTTGGAAGCAATGCTTCAAGGTCAAAAGTAGTCCTAGATATCATTCATTCTAATGTTTGTGGTCCTATGTCTAGAAAGTCTCTTGGAGGTCATCTATATTATGTAACATTCATTTATGACCACTCAAGGAAAACTTGGATCTATTTGTTAAAGTCCAAGGATGAAGTATTTGATAAATTTCAAGAATTAATAAATGAAGTAGAGAACCTTAAATAAAGGAGGATAAAGGTACTAATATCTGACAATGGAGGAGAGTACACATCAAAATAAATCATAACTTTCTATGGTGGCTTGGATTAAGAGGGAGCTTATAATCCCATATAATCCTGAGAAAAATTGAGTTTTTGAATGAAATAATCGATCAATTGAGGAAAGCGTAAGATCCATGTTACATGATCAAAAATTGCCTAAATATATATGGGGTGAAGCAACAAAAACTACAACGTATGTTCAAAATGGAAGTCCTCATAGATATCTAGACAACGTGAATCCTAAGGAAGTAGTTATTGGGAAGAAACCAAGTGTATACCATCTCTGAATATTTGGTTGTCCAGTCTACATTCACATTTCGAAAGATAAGAGAAAGTAATTAGATCCCACAAGCATGAAGTGTATATTAGTTTGCTGTAGTAACAACTCAAAGGCATATAGGATCTACATAAAGGAAGGAAACTGAATAGAAGTGAACCAATATGTGATCTTTGATGAAATTTTTGAATTAAAGGACCTCGTGATAGACTCTCATGATGAAGAACTTCCAACATAGGAAGAAGAATACACTAGGGAGGAAGAGAATTCGAATAATGAAGAAGAAGGTCCCAGTGAACTTGTACAATAAGTGATCATCCCTGGAATCAGAAAGAGACCTAGTTGGATGAAGTCTACTCTTCTAATTGCAAAAGGACATGGAGCAGCCAAAGGTGCATCCAGGGAAAGCAATAAGCCAAAAAGATATTCAGGGTATGCATCCTATATGACAAAGTTAATAGAAGTAGAACCATCGAGCTTTGAAGAGGTTTTCAAACATCAAGAATGGAAATATACCATGAATTAAGAATATCAATCAATAAAGGATGGAGCTTGGGAGATTATACCTAGGCCTGGAGATAAATGTATGGTAACTTCCAAGTGGCTCTACAAGATTGAACATGCAACAAACGGAAGTATTTATAAATATAAGGCAATATTTGTGGCTATGGGTTTCTCCCAACAAGAAGGCATGCATTATATAAATACATTTGTACCTATATCAAGGTATACAACTATATGTTATATGTTCATTTATCTCTTTAGCAACATTGATGGGATTGAAAATCCATCACACGGATGTCAAGACAACATTCCTGAAAGATACTATCGATGGAGAAGTGTATATAGAACAACCCTTGGGATTTGAAGTAAAAGATAAAGAGACTTATTTATGCTGGTTGAAGAACGCACTTTATGGCCTTTAGCAAGCACCAAGGGCGTGCTATGCAAGGATGGATACATACCTACAAAGATTGGGCTTTTCAAAGAGTTTATTGATTTGAATATCTATATAAAGGTTGTGAAAGATGAGCCCATGGTCATTCTTCTATATGTGGATGATCTTCTCATGAAAAGTGTAGAAGGTTGTAGTCAAGAGTGAAAAAAGCAACTAGCAACAAAATTTGATATGAAGGGTTTAGGGCTAATGCACTATTATTTTGGGTTCTAAGTTTGGAAAGGACCTAATGATATTTATCTATGTCAAGGAAAGTATGTGATCGAGATGCTAAAAAGGTTTAACATGATGGATTAAGAACCTATGACAACCCCTATGATCACAAACTTGAAGAGGTTAAGAAGTTCTAAATTGATCCCTTTGGAGCTGACAAGGTATAGACAATTGGTTGGCTCACTAATGTATTTGGTAAATACTCTACTAGGCAGCTATTTTGTAGTGAATATTCTTAATCAGTTCCAGGTAGATCCAAAGCATGATCATTCGATAATAGAGCCAAGAATATACTGAGATATATGCAAGGAAAAATCCACTACTTCCTGAAGTATGATAGAAGGAATGATGCCCACTTGATTGGATATACAAATTATGACTAGAGAAGCAATGAGATGGATGGGAGAAGCACTACTAGAGGATGTTTTAGTTTTGGATCATCCATGATATCCTAGATGCGTATAAAGCAAGAATCAATTGATTTGAATAGTGTTGAGGTTGGATACATTGCATCTTATGAAGTAAGTAGAGAAGTTGTCTAGTTGAGGAAGTTATTGTTTGACCTATTTTAAGGATCGATGGACCCTACGATGATACATTATGATAACACCAATTGTATATGGTTGTTTGAAGACCCATTGTTCCATGGAAAGACAAAGAACATAAATAACACATATCACTACATACGAAAGATGGTGTAATATGGAGTGTTATAGCTAAAGTATATCTCCATTGACGAACAGGTAGTTGACATCTTAACAAAATATCTTCCTAATAAGAAGTTTATGTAGTTGAGAGACAAGCTTGGACTGGTTGATATATCCTCCCTAGTTGAGAGGGAGAGATATACACATCAGTTTTTTCTTCACTTCGTGAATAAAGAATGGAGGATTGGGTAAGAATTTGGTTTTCGATACTATTTGAGGATGAGGTAGGGCGTCCAAGATAAGAGTAGTCAAAGAGGAAATTCCTCGAGGATGTGTTATTCCAAGATAGGAATTTTCCTAAAAGAACATACCATGTGAACACCCAGGTGGGGTATGTTCCTTGAGAGACAATGATGATGGTGCCTATCAGTCATTGGTCTTGGTAGCATTATGCTCTAATCTTATGGAGAGATATAGTTTTTAGTCAAGGCCTTTCTATGTGATTGTTGGGTGTGGAGCCTGGTTATCTTCTATATTCAAAAGTACCGCCACATTGGACCCCAGTTCAAAATCTGGCCGGCAACGCCGCCCATAAAATATTTGCTGCAGGGGGGGTCCAGGGGGGGCCGGCTGCGACCTTTGGGAGCCCCCCCCCCCCCCCC
>APFE030245819.1:172390-213644 GCA_000404065.3 Pinus taeda
AGTAATTTCTAGTCAATCTGGGCCGTTCATTAGGCGGATGATCTGACGGTAGAACTTATGTTTATTTTATGGTTTTTTGCCCTAGAAGGCAACCCCTCTCTTTGTATGAGGGCATTGTATTTGAGGCTGTGAGATAGATGTGTATTCTGTGTGAGTGAGAAACAGAGAGGTGAGACTGTAACTAGAAGACAGAGGATATTACAGCGGATTTTTTGTAGGTTGTGTCTCTTCATTTTGCTGGATAATAGAAAGGAAGGATTGGCTGTTTGGGGTGAACATAGCCCAAACTAGGTGAACCACGTATATCTGTGTCTCTCTTGTTTTGTGTGTTTTCTGTGTTTATATTTCTGGAATATTTTATGTGTTCCATTGCTCTGTAATATTTAATATTCTAACAGTGACAATGTTGGTTGGTATGATGCAAAGAGTTAAGCTAAAATGATATCTTATGAGATGGCTTACCAATCTGACTCTTCTTATGAGATCTCTTCAGTTTGATAATGTTCATGTACCATTATGACTACCTCCCTAGCTAAAAGGAAGTGTTGAAAAGTGTAACGAGGTTCAGTCTTCATAAATATGAAATGTGTTTTTGATTCTTGTATATTGTAAAAAGAAAGAAAATTTAATATTATTATTTTTATAGCTTGGGTTTAATGTGCAAGGTATTTTATTTAGAGGTTAAGCACCCATTGAGTGATTCTAGGGTTTGTCCTAGGGTCAAGAAGTCAAAATATTCATACAAAGAAGGCCCCATTGGGAACATTGTAACTTGTAAAAATAATTATTTATATATTCAAAAAGTGTCAAAATACCCTCCAATACCAAGTCATCCTGGTAGCTAAGAAGTCATCCTCATTAGGGCATGTTGTCCTCCTTGGAAGCATATATACAGGAGGGAAATCGACCACCTATTGTCACTTACTCATCTTCTCATCACCTAAGTGAAGGATAAGCATAAGAAGGCTAGAGATAAAGGAAGAAGGATGAAGGACAAAATTTTGGATCATTTTTCTCTCTCTCTCTCTCACGTGTGAAGAAGGAAGGCTAGGGCAGCAATGTTGCAACATCGAACTTGAGAAAATTACTGGAAGAAGGTCAAAGAAAGGTCTATTAGGTCACCTACAAGCCGAAGAAGAAGGAGAAACCCAAGAAAAGGTCAAAGGAAACCTTGAAAGACATGAAACTACTCAGGCATGTTCTTGTGTATTGTTTATCTTCTTGTTTTGGTAATTGTTTGATGATAAGAACAACATATTAATAAGAGAAGAACAATCTAATAATAAAGAAAAATAAAAGTAAATCACAAGAAGTTATCAAGTTTATGAGAAATCATCCTAGTTGTAGCCTTATAGATTTCTCAACATTTAGTGCATCACAAGTTGGACTTGTTCAAAGAATGGTGGATTTTATTAAGGAATTTAGACTTCTGTGATCCATAACATTGTTTAGAGAATCTTCGGCGAAATCACATAAGTATTCTTTTGTCGACGCGTTTCGAACCAACCAGTGTGGTTCATCATCAGGACACTTAGTGACCTGCATGCGTGACCACTCGAAACGATGAACCTTTTTAGTCGTGGCTTCTCCGTGCAGGGAAATTATTAAGGAATTTAGACTTCTGTGATCCATAACATTGTTTAGAGAATCTTCGGCGAAATCACATAAGTATTCTTTTGTCAACGCATTTCGAACCAACCAGTGTGGTGGATTTCTTTTTCAAAATATATAGAGAGGTAGAAATATTTACACCATTTTGTTGAGATATTTAATCTCATTGACTAATGGGCATTTTCTAGGTGTTATAAGTTAGTTTTGATTCGGTTGAGTGTAGCTAGAACTATCTCCAGTGATTTATTATTGTTTGTTTTCTTATCTCCTATGTACTTTATTTTATTGCTTTTGAATGATGAGAATAATTGTTTTCTCCACTCTAGTTTTGAATCTACTCTATGTCTTTTCTGCCTTTGATTTCTTTATCATGGTATTAGAGCGAGAGGTTGTATAAGACTCGATGGAGAGAAGAATTTGATATTTTATTTTCCGAACAAAAAAAAACTATGAAAGGGTGAGAGTAGCTCGAGAACTAAAGCTTGAAATAAAGGAGAAGCCACACTGCAAGCGAGCGAGCATAATTTTTTTTTTTTAAATTTGCAGAGTGACCATCACACCCTTGTAGAAAGAGGAAGTGATATGAACAAAAAACACTGATAAAAATGGAATTTATGAAATCCATCACATTCTGCCTATATTGAAAGGTGTGACAAAAGATTTATTGCACACATCCTCTCGCTTATAGTCTCCAATTCACCTCTCGCATGAAAGTCTTGGAGCACAAAGCACGAAGTTTAGGTCAAAGTTGGGTACCTCTTTAACTCTTCAAAGATTGTTTTTTTTGTGAAAGAAAAAATCTTGAAAGGCTATTTTTCAAGAATATAAATACCCTTTTAAAATTAGTTCATTTTTTTTCAAAAATAAAAAAATCTATTTAAAGGGAAATTTTAAAGGGTTTGATCTTAAAAAGGGGAGGAAGTGTTGTTTAAAAAAAAATGTTTGTTATTGAAACAAGGGGTTTGATTCATTTTTTTTTTTTGAACTTGAAATTGTTATAAATAAAGGGCATTACATTTAAAAAAAAATTTAAAAAAAATCTTGAAAGGGAGATTCTAAAAAAAAGTGGGGCACATTTGCATTTGAAAATTTTTTTTCTTCCACGTCTTTTCCACAAACACTAATTTTGTTGGGAAAAAAATATGAATTTTGGTCTTTACGAATGAAGAAATTTTTGCAATCCCAAGAGTGATGGGAGATACTTTAGAACACCTATGTAGAGGTGACCAAATAAGTATTGAAAATGATGATTAATAATAAGAGGAATGTTGTTGTTGAGCTTAGAAAGAAAGATCATCGAGCCAAATCTTGGATACAGAATTCAGTTGATGACTCTATCTTGGAAAAGATAACCAACACATCAATAAAAAAATAAGAATGGGATATTTTAAAATTTTTGTATCAAGGTAATGATACTATGAAGACTGTAAAATAACAGACATTTGAGGATCAGTTTGAAACCCTGAAGATGACCAACATAGAGAATGTTGATCAGTTCATAACCATAGTCATGGGCATATTCAATCAAATCAAACTTTTTAGTGAAACCATTACAGATCAAAATATAGTTGAAAAAATCCTCTGAAGCCTACCAAATAAATATGACATGGTTGTAACAACCATTCTGAAATCCAAAGATCTTACAAATCTCTTAGTAAAACAATTTACTATATCGCTTCTGTCACATAACACAAGACTTAAGGTGGAAGATGCTTCCATGGAACAAGCTTTCAAAGCACAAGTCTCTCTTGGCATAGGTTGAGGCAGAGAATATAGAGGCAACAAAAAGTGAGCCAGAGGTAGAGGAAGATTAGAACATCATCATGCAACAAACTAGTTGAGACCTTCGCAAAATCAAACATAGAGAACTAGAGCATGGAGAAAATATAATGTCTAATGCTATTACTACAAGAAATTTGGGAATTATGACCGTGAATGCAGAAAGAAAAAGTCAGATCAAAAAAGAGGCAGTGACCATCTCTCCAACAATGAAGGAGAATCCTCTGAAACCATGTTTCTTTCCTGCCATATTTCTGAAGACAATCACAATAAGGACCTTTGGTTGTTGGACAGTGGCTACAAAAATCACATGATAGATAACAAAAATATTATTTCTTGCCTTGATTCTTCCATAACATCAAAAATTACTCTTGGAGATCGCTCCTATATAAAAGGTAAAGGGAAAGGTATTTTCCATTGTCTTACTAAACAAAATCAACAAAAATATTGCCTAATATTTATTATGTTCAACATCCGAATCATAATCTGATTAGTGTAGGCTAGTTGATGGAACATGGTTATGATGTCATATTCCAAGGGACCAGATGTTATATCTACGAGAAACCTCCCAATAGGAGACTGATAGTAAAACTTGAAAAAACCAAGAATATAATATCTCCATTGACTCTTGGAAGTTGAAATATCTCACAATATTTTTCACATAATGTGTCAAGGATATATGAATCTCAACTATGCCATTCTAGGTATGGGCATACGCCCTTAAAGAGTCTAAGTCTGCTTCAAAAACATTATATGGTCGTTGGTCTCCCTGTTGCGCATGAAAAATATTGTAACTCTGAATTTTTTGTTCTATCCAAGCATAAAAGAGATAGATTCTCCCCATCTTCCTTTAGAGAAAAAGAGCCATTAGAGCTAGTCCACACAAATATATGTGACCCAATGTAGAGATATTCCATTCGTGGTTGTCTTTATTTTCTGACCTTCATTGATGATTATAGTAGGAAGATATGTGTTTATTTTCTCAAAAATAAATTTGATACTTTCTAAAGATTCAAAGTGTTCAAAGTAGAAGAAAAAAATCAAAGTAGAAAGCCTTTAAAAGTAATCAGGTCAGAAAGAGGAGGAGCATACAGTTCTAATGACTTCAAAGAATTTTTTCAAGAACAAGGAATGATCATGCAGAAAATAACAAGATACACTCCACAACAAAATGGAGTAGCAGAAAGGAAAAGCAATCAATCATGAATATGAACAAATGTATTCTTTGTGAAAACAGGTCGTCCAATGACTATTGGGTTGAAGTTGTTGCTATTGTAGTGTATGTTCTCAACATATCTCCAACAACCAATGTTTAATATGCAGTACCTCAAGAAGATTGGAATGGGAAGAAGGTGAATGTATCTCACTTTCGCATTTTTGGTTCGGTAACATTTGCACATGTTCCTAAGAAGTTGCAAAATAAAATTGATGATAGATGTGAAAGAACTATTTTTGTAGGTTATAATGAACAATCAAAAGCCTATTGATTTTACAATCTAGACACCAATAAGCGTTTTTTAAGCAAAGATGTTGAATTCTTTAAAAATACATCTTGGTATAATCAAATTGATGAAGCTTTAAATCGTCATGTTCATCCTCCATAACTACCAAGATTGTAGGTTTGGGAAGATCCATACCACTCTGAAAATGGTACCTCTTCCGGTAGCGAATCCAACAGTGGTTCATCCTATTCAGAAGACAATCACAAAACTAGAAGCGTTAGAGAAATATATGATCAGGAGCATGAGTTTGATCAACAAAATTGTTTTCTTTTCTTTCTTGTCAACCAAACCATTTTGAATAAGTAGTAAAAGAGAAACATTTGGTTGAGGCAACAAATCAAGAAATCACTTCCATAGAGAATAATGAGACTTGGGAATTAGTTGATCTCCTAAGAGACAAAACCAACATTGGTGTAAAGTGGGTATACAAGACCAAACTGAATGAAAAAAGAGAAACTGAGAAACATAAGGATTTTGCTACCAAAGGATTCTCACAATAGTTTGGTATCAACTATGGTGAAACCTTTTCTCCATTAGCAAGGTTAGACACTGTCAAAACAATATTATCCATAACAACTCAACGCAGATGGAATTTTTTCAACTTGATGTAAAATATGCGTTCTTAAATGGTATATTGCGGAAAGAGATTTAGGTGGAGCATACTCCCAGTTTTGAAGTTACAGGACAAGAGCATAAGGTGTACAGGCTGAGGAAAGCCTTATATGGCTTGAAACAAACTCCCCAAGCTTGGTACAGTCGCATTGACACTTACCTCATCAAAAGTGGATATTGTAGAAGCGACCATGAGCCAATTATGTATACCAAAACTTATGAAGGTAAAATTCTCATTGTTTTCCTTTATGTTAACAATCTCCTTTATACATGAAATATGATGTTAAAAGAATTAAAACCTACCATGGAAACAATGTTTGATATGATCAAATTAGGGCTCATGAAGTACTTCTTATGCATTGAAATTCAATAATTTTCTAATGGAATTTTTGTTTGTCAACAACATTATGCCACTGAAATCCAACAAAAGTTCAAAATGATCAATTGTAAACCAACTCAAACTCCAATTTCTCCAGGGACCAAACTGAGAAAACAAGATGAAGGACCACCAATAGATTCTACATTTTATAGAAGTCTAGCTGGTAGTCTCTTGTATCTCACTACAACTAGACTTTACATCATGTTTGTAGCTAATTTTATTTACAAGTTTATGCAATCATCCAAGAATTCACATTGGATGGTTTTAAAAAAGATCTTAAGATATGTTGCAAGAAAAATAGACTATATTTGGTCTACACACACTTTGAATATTTCTCACTTTTAATATATACATACGTCGATTATACAAACAATTTAGATTATCCTAAAAGCACCTCAAGGTATGCTTTTCACCTTGGAACCAATCTAATCTCATGGGAATACAAGAAATAACCCATCGTTTCAATATCTTTTGTAGAGGTAGAGTATGTAGCTACAACTTTAGTGGCTTTTCAAGTAGTGTGGTTGAGAAGACTATTGAAGGATCTCTCAAACGTTCAGAAGGAGAAAAATATTATTTACTATGATAATAACTCTGCAATTTCTTTATCGAAAAATTGTTTCTTCACAAAAAGAGCAACCATATTTACACACGTTTTCATTTCATTTGTGAGCTTGTCAATGATGGATATATCTTGCTTTTTGTGGCTCACGAGATGAACTTCCAGATATTTTTACAAATCCACTGGGCAAAAATGTATTTGAGATTCAAGGAGAGAAATGAAGAATTGCAAGTGTTAATACTTGTAACAATTGAGATTAGGAGGGGGAGTTGAGATATTTAATATCATTTTCTAATAGGTGCTTGCTAGGTGTCATAAGTCAGTTTTAATTCAACTGACTTTAGTTAGAACTGTGTCCAGTCATTTATTGTTGTTTATTTTCTTATATCCTATATACTTTATTTTACAAATTTTGAATCATGAGAAGATTTTTTCACTCCACTACAGTTTTGAATCTACTTTGTGAATTTTTTGCCTCTGCATTTTGTAACCCTTTCTCCCCACATTTACTCACTTTTAAAACCCCTATGGGTAAATGTGAAGTGGAGTGCTACTATGACCTGACCTGACCTCCAATGTTCCAATTAAGGAAGTGTGGTTGACAAACAAACAACTCTACTAACATCCCTCAGATACCACAGACCACTTAGAAGGTTGTAAACCATCCTAGGTGGTCATTCCCTAAGCTAGAACCATTTTCACTAACCTAATTTCCCAACCACATGAAAAACAAGGAAAAAGTGCAGTTATAGGCCTCCAACCACACACATAGGCTTTCTTCCATACGATTATGACCTAATTTCCCTATTTTAGTGCCAACGGTCCTAAGATCTAAGCCACTTTTCCAAGAGAGCCTCCAGACCACTACCTAGAACTTCTTGTAACTTTTGAGAATCATATTTAACATTACAAAAATGACAAACATTCAAATTTGAAACGATAACTTGACCTATATTTCCTAAAACACACTAGACATTTCGTTAAACATATGCTAAACATGTGAGTTATAGGTCATGAATACATATCTGATCTTAAATCTCCGAACTTCATCTAAAAATCACCAATAAGGTCTATTAATTCCCTCTCAAGTAGTTTCAACAACACTTGTTTTCCCATGCATTCAGCAACCATTCAAATAATTTTCAAATATGAACAAGAGCCATAGTTGGAGCACATCATATAACTAGGTATATAATCAACATATAACCAAAATATGAATCATGAAAAAATATCCATCAAATCATCCTAATAACTTGTACATGTGCTCATAGGTTACATTAGGAAAATGAATCTTATTAACTTATGAAAAATCCAACCAAGTCAAGGAGTTCCACGTACCACCTGACCATATATTGAGTTGAACGAAATATTTCTTTTAGCCAATCACCCCAGTGCCATACTCCAAGCATGAATGTGGGATATCATGGGATAAACCAAGACATAATCAAATAGGGACTCCAAAGGTTAAACCACCTCCACCCTCAAACGATTGTGATCTTCACCTAAATCGGTCCCGAGATAATAAAACCAAACCAAGCTTGGATGCTTAAGAATTTCTTCACCATACCTTGAGGAATTTTCCTATCTCCACCCACCTGTCAAGGGATTCCTGGAGAAAACAATATCCACCCCCAACCCTTGGGGAATTTTCCTAAGACTGCCTCACCAGATTCCAAAATCTTTTGACAATATGAAGCTCAACCAAGAGTAAATCTCATCACACATGTCTAACTAGGGAATGGAAAGCCAAAGCTGAAACCACTATGAAATCAGGAAAAACCCATCCCAATGACAACGAATGAACCAAATAAACAAATGCATGAACCATGCATTCACACATCAACTAGCAAATCACACATGAAACCTGTTATCTGTAAAATCCTCCTACTGAAGTTGTTGATCCAACCTTCTCCTTTATTTCTGTTAGCACAATTCTAGGCTATGTCATGAGTAGGTTTTAAATTTTTTATTTTTAGGATTAATTTTGTAAATTTAAAAAAAAATGAAAACACTATCGGAATTTCCGGTGGCGCTCGATTTTCTTGTTTAGACAATCTCCCCTATTTTTCGGACAATCTTTCCATTCCTCTTTTATTTCCTATTTTTTAAATTTTTTGATGTTACCGAAATATCCAGTAGCGTCTCCTGTTTAAAAAAAAAAAAGGCAGAACATGCATCCATTTTTTATTGTCCATGTGTCATAATGGCATAATATTTAATCCAAATCATGAGATTTCATGATTGGACAGGTCACAAACTTCAAGTCAAGTCAAGTGGTAGTGGTTAATCGATTTGGTTGATTGTATTAGCTAGGTGTCAGTCAAAACCATAGCTAGTCGTTGCCTACCCCACTGATCTTAAATAAACTCGTGTCTCCAAAGTTAAAACATGTTTTTAGTATCAGTCTTAGCCATAGGTTTAAATTCCGACGACCGTTCTTTCTGTTCCATGTAATGCATTACCAGAATTTCTGGCTAGTTCGAATTAAAGCAGGAAAATTGCCAGATTTGCCAAAAATCTTGTATAGCCACCTATAGCAAATTAGCTCGACTCTCCAAAGCAACTCGGCTTCATCATTATTATTACATGTTGTCTATTATGACATGAAATCTCATTTAATCATGAAGGATTATATCCATAGGAGATTGAACCAAAACTTTATCTCAAATATTCCAAAATGGAGGAAATTTCACCATTTCGAATTTCTGAAGTGCAGCAAAGGAGATAGTGGTTGAGGAGGTTAAGAACACATTCCAGATTTTCAAGCAGCCTAATTCAAGCTAATTGCAACATCTGTTGGGTAATCTTCCATACGTTGACATCTATTCCTCATAACAAGCAAGCAGATATCTATGGCACCAAAGTCTAGGAAAGGAGGAAAGCTTAAGAGAATCGAACCTCAAGGAGTTGAGTTAGTTGATGCTAATCCAAATGTTAGAAGATTGTTTATTCAGGCACGCTAGTATCCACTCTGCAACATGTTAGGAGGCTCACATCAAGGTGTAGCTCAGGAGTTTGCTCAAACTTTCAATGGACAGGAAGCTACCATCTTTGGTTTCAAATAGTAGGTTTTAGAATAGCCAATTGCAGAAGCTTTTAACATTCCCCAAGAAGGAGAAAATTGGTTTAAGGGACAACTCATTACTGGAGGATATCTCAATACTTTTATTAGAGATGAATATAGAGATCCTAACTGGGCTAAAGGAATTCCTAGAAATTATCTTAAGAAGGAATGGGAAGAAATAATCAAATTGGTTAAGATTTTTCTCACTTGTGAGAGAAGATATACAATAGTATTTATTTACCATATGAGGTTTCTTTTTCATTTTGTAGGTATGAGGACTCTTAATCTGCCCTATTTCATATTGAAGAGCCTGACCAAAATGGAAACCAAAATTCAAACACACGATGAAGCATCATAATACAACCTATATCATCAGGTAATTATCAAGGTTCTGGTTGAAGAAGAATTGAAAAAGAGAAACCAGACTTGGGAACATTTCTTGTTTTAAAAGGTAGGCCAACCTGCACCAAAACCCCAAGAAACGGCTAAATCTTCTTCAACACAAGTTCAGACAGAAATGACATCAACTACATCAGCTGAAGAAAAGTTCAAAAAGAAGAAAAAAATAAAGAGACCATCATCAAAGAAGACACAACCAAAATCACAGTCAAAATCTGCTGCCAGAAATAAAACTAACTTGGATAAGCTTGCAGATGCTGCAGCTCACATGAATTACTTTTTTGCATATTAAGTCAAAGTTTTGAATATGAAGATTAAAGCTCATAATATCCAAGCATATAAAGGTCTTTCAAAGTATTTTCTATTAAAATTTTGAAGTGAAAACATTATCCTATTGGAAATCATGGAAGCATTTCCAGTTTTTTTCGTTATTACAGGTATTACCAGAATTTCCAGTAGCATCTGTTTCAATAGAAATATAAAGTTGTCAACAGAAAACCTCCATGCCATTTTTGGAAAGACAACAACCCATAATAATATGGATAAGGAAAATGATGGATATGAGATAGTTATAAGGTTGTATTGGATGAAGCCATATGATCATTTAATAGTGAAGACCATAAAGAGAAAAATCAACAACAAAAGGGGCAGCTAGTCAATTTTTCCAGCAGCCAAGTGTCATTCTTCCTCTTCTTCTCATCTACATCTATACTTTCTTTTGCAATTCAATTGGAGATTATTTTAATATCTAAAAGACACCTATGTAACAAGGAAATATGAACCACCAAAATTTAGGAGATTTGGAGTTGGTGCCTCTCTCTCTCTCTCCTCTCTCTATATAATAATAATATATAATATTTTTGTAAATATCATTTCAGGGTTGGATTTTGGTTCCCCTGAAGACTCAACTTAATAAAATATCCTTTTTTGCACTTCATGCTCGAGGATTTTGTGATTCAAGTTATATCTAATGTGTGGTTTATCTATTTCCTTGTTCCAGTTTTCTGAATTATAAATTTGCAGTAACTAGTATAGTATGAGTGAGAGTCATTAAGAGGATCTCATGATGACTTATCTACTATCCAGTTTTCTGTAAGTTATAATATATGCTCAAGTAGAACTTGTTAGTGAAGGATTCACAAAGGATTTGTGAGATACTTTATACATGATTTTACTTTCTTGTTGTTGGCTCCCTTGTCAAGCCTATTTTAATCTTTTAAATGATAAATTACAACAGCTAGTATAGTGAGTGAGAAATCATTAAGAGGATCTAATGATGACTTATCTACTATACACTTTTCTGTAAATCATAATATCATTTCAAGTAGAAATTGTTAGTGAAGGTTTCATAAATGATTTGTGAAATACTTTATAAATTTTCTTACTTTCTAATTTTTATTTTCCTTTCCAAGAAACATAGTTTGTTAAAAGGTTGTTTATGTAGTAGAAGTGATTGTCTTAAGATACTTAGTTTCTAAGGATATTTATCAACTACCTATTCTCTTTCCTCTACTCCCCTATATTACTCACTTAACCATGCAATTTATGCTTGCTACAACTTGCCAAATGGATGAAAGTTAAATAGGAACACAATGATTTCAAAAACTCCTTGATAAGCCATCCTACCACTCAAAAAACCCTTTTAAATTTTGAAATGTGATCATGATGTGTAAGGCTTACTCCTTTTGCAGTCTAGGAGTAACTCCTTGTGCTAACATCTTTTGCATCATTTTCGGGGAGGTGAATTGAAGTTTATCCCTGGGTAAATGACAGAGTTATAAGTCTGGTTCTGAGGTGTACAATTCTAGCTATCTTTTTAGACTTCTTTACACCTGGCAACTCCATTATTGAAGTTCTGGCTCCAAGAAGGGATACAACTAGGGCAAACCCATATTCTCCTTTGAAAAACCAAGTCCTTGATCTTGGGAAGATAATCAAGAAAAGGAGTAAGTGAAAGCTTGTTTCTTCCACTTTTGGTTTTTCAAAATCTATTCCTAAAAAAGTACAACAAATTCTATCTCCTGATTTTACAAAAATTTATGTACCTCTCTCATTTTCCAGTCAACAAACAATCTCTGCATCGAGTGTTAGTGCTTCCTCATATACTCTTCAAAATCCTCAAACTTTTATTCCACAAATCCCAAATCCTCCAATTTTTATTCCACAAATCCCGTTAAATCACACCATTGTAGGTCCTAATCCACCCCATAATCAAATGGATGCAATTGTTGCTACTAGGTATGCTCCTTTACTTTTACCTCAGCCTATGAATGCATTACCTGCAAGAGATTATCTAAAGTATATGCTTAAATTTAATGGTGAAGGGGAGGTAACAACTAAAGAACATCTTGCTGATTTTTATGCTTATGTTGATAATCTAAACATTGGGCATGAAGATGTTTGGATGAGAGTTTTTGTTCAGAGCCTTGAGGGTGATGTAAGGAAATGGTTAAGATCTTTGACAACTGGTAGAATCACTAGAATTGAAGTCTTAGATGATACCTTTTTAAGAAAATGGGGTGGCAAGAAAGAATTTCTATATTATATCACATAGTTTGGTGTAATCAAAAGAAAAGGAGAATCAGTTTCTGATTTTTCTAAGAGATTCAATAAAATGTACAGCAAAATACCTACTAAAGCTTTAGCTAAAATCACTTATGTTGGTGCTTTGGATCCTAACTTTTATTTATTGTTGAGAGAAAGAAGATCAACTACGCTATAAAAAATGCAAGACAATGCACTGGAGGTAGAATCAAATATATTAGCAGCTAATAGACTCAGAGGAGGGATTGACGAAGAAAAAAGAAAGTAGAAAGCTGAAGTTTCTACTTCAGGAACTTATGACATAGATCCTAAGCTATACGACCTTACCAATATGGTCAAATCATTGACTACTCATATTTCCAATTTGAAGATGGAAGCAAGACCATCTACTACTAGAAATGTTTTATTTGATTTTCCAAATAGACAGCATTTTAGAATACCTAATGCTCCTCAAATTCTACAAAGAGAAAGAAGAGATGTTGATGATCAAAAGGTCTAGCATCCTTTGTAGAATGTTATATTTGAAGATGAAGAAGAAGTTGAAGGGTTGGAAAGAGGTGCTGATATAAATTGTCTTAGAGACAAAGAAGGGATGATTCATCTTACACAAGCAGAGAATGAAGACTTCATGTCATATACTGAGAATAATGAAGTGAGTCCTAATCATTCCATGATTGCATCTACACATCAAAGCAGATACAATCTCAAATCAAAGAAAACTAATGAAACTTCTAGGATTGTTGCATAGCCAAAGAAGAATAAAGGTGTAGTTAAAATTTCAGCGGAAAAATCTAGCAGACTGGAAATTCCGGTAGCATCTGATTTCCAACAGAAAAACAAATGACCAAATTTGACAAACCAAAAATTTGGTAGGGTCTCATTTTCCTTCACTTGAGGTAAAAATTGCTCGCAGGAACATACTCTTCTTTCAATTTTGAAAATGAGATTCAGAAAATCAAGATTCCTGTTCCCCTTGTAGAACTCATGAAAAAATTAAGATTTCAAAAATACTTTTAAGAAAGCTTTTCAACCTTCACCTATTGAAGTAGTCTTTGATTTTGTTAACCTTCAAGATGATAAGCCCACTGTTATTTTAGGTCCATTGGTAGAACACAAAGATGACTCTACCCCTCCCTTTTATCTATCTCTAAATATTCATGAAAATACCCTGCATAATTGTCTTATGGACTCTTCAGCTTCACATAATTTAATACCCAAGGTAGTTATAGATGAACTAGGTCTTGAGATAACTAGAGATTACAAGGATCTCTATTCTTTTGATTCTTGAAAAGTACAATGCCTTGGTGTCATAAAAGACCTTGCAGTAAGTCTTTTTTAGTTACTTATGAGAGGGATGGTAATGGATATTGTTGTAGTTGATATCCCTCCCAGATTTAGTATGTTACTTTCTAGGTCATGGATTAAAAGGTTGGGAGGAACCTTTGCAAATAAATTTAACATATGCTCTTGTTCCTATTTTTTGAGGAGAACAAAGAAGAATTTACAGAGAATCTCAGCTGGCATATATCATTAGTGACAACAAAGACCCTACTAATCATCTGATATATGCTAGAACAACCAGAATAGGTTCAAGCATTCTACACATGGATGACTCCGCCTTGCCTATAGAAAATTTTCAGATTTTACAGCTTGCCGAAAATCAAATCAGTCATAAAGGATCAAAGGTAAGGCAAATGTTTTTTGATGGATTATGTTCCAAATAAGGTGTTGCTGTAGGGATTGTTCTTATTTATCCTTTGATGGAAAGTTCCACTTTTTCTTTCAAACTTGAATTTGAGACAACTAATATGTGGCTGAATATGCAGCTTTGTTAATTGGCTTAAAAAAGGCAAAGGATATGAATATATCATAATTTTTGTTTTTGGAGATGGTGAACTTATTATTCATCAAATTATAAATGTTTATCAAACTAAGCATCCTAGACTCAGAGATTACCAGAATGCAGTATGGAATATTGTAGAAGACTCCTTCTTGGCCTTTAACATTTCTTTTGTTCTAAGAGAAAGTAATATTCTAGCCAATCCACTCTTTATTTCAGCCATCTCATTCAAAATTCCAATGCATATAAATTTGAAATACAAAGTGGAAGTTAGGTTTAGACCTCACATTTCTGATAATGTTAAGCATTGGAAAGTTTTTGAAGATGACTAGGAGATCAAAAAATTCATTGAAGTTGTTGAAGAGTTTGTTGTTGTAAATATTGATAGAGAAGGAGACCTACCACAAGTTGATGTTGATCATAAAGATTCCAGAAATCTAAAAAAACAAATTGCTGATCAACCTATCATACATCTACCTACCAATCATATACCCAAGGGGTTAATTCCACTTGAGACACTTTTTGATCAGAATGATGTTGCAGTTAGCTGAAGTAGATGATGAATTAGAATATTACAACTTGGGTACATCACAAGAACCAAGGTATGTGAAGTTGTCAAGAGCTTTACTAGATGAAAGAAAGATGGAATATCACAAGTTGTTTTGTGAATTTGTTGATGTTTTTTCTTGGAAATAGGAAGATCTTAAGACATATGATACATCTATCATTGAACATAGAATACCATTGAAATATGGTACTAAACCTTTCCAGCAGAAGTTAAGGCAAATCAATCCACTATTGTTACTAGTGATGGAAAAGGAAGTGAAGAAACTGTTGGATGCTAAAATCATTATTCCATTGAGATATTCACAATGGGTTGCCAATCTAGTGCTAGTAAGAAAGAAAATGGGTGAAATAAGATTATGTGTGGATTTCAGAAATCTTAACAAAATCTCCAAAAAAGATAACTATCCATTGCAGAAGATGGAGCATATTCTTCAAAAGGTAACTGGGTTAGACATGATTCCATGTTAGATGGTTTTTCTGCGTATAATCAAATATTTGGTTTTCCAGAAGATCGAGAGAAGACAGCATTCAATACTCCTTGGGGTACATTCATGTTTGTAAAGATGCCATTTGGGCTCATGAATGTTGGATCTACTTTCGAATGTGCTATGGATTTTGCATTCATTGGAGAAAATGACAAGTTCTTGGTCATCTATTTGGATGAAATTACTGTTTTTTCAGCTTCAGATCAAGAACACCTTTAGAATTTGAGACAAGTATTTGTTAAATGTAGAAAATATGGTATATCCTTGAATCCAAAGAAGTATTTTGGCTCTCAAAGAAGGTAAGATGTTGGGTCACATAGTTTCTAAAAATGGAGTGAGGATTGATCCAAAAAGAGTGATTGCAATTCAAGATTTAACACTTCCAAGATCCAAGAAAGAGATTCAATCTTTCCTTGGTAAGACCAATTTTCTCAGAAGATTCATCCCAAATTTTGCTGAAGCGGTGAAACATATTACTTGTATTCTAAGGAAGGACAAAGAAGTCAAGCGGACAATTGAATCTAGAAATTCAATTGAGATGATAAAAAAGGCTATCATTGAAGCACCTCAATTGGTAAGTCCTGAATATTCAAAACATTTCTTAATCTTCTCATTTGCTTCTCAAGACACTATTGTTTTTGTTTTGTTACAAAAAGATTCATAAAGTAAAGAAGTGCCCTTAGCATTTTTTTAGCAGAGTTCTTAGAGATGGAGAATTAAAGTATGAAATTTTGGAAAAGCATGCTTATGCATTAGCTAAATCTCTGAAATCGTTTAGATTTTATATTCTGCATGCTCAAATGATAGCCTATGTCCCTTCATCTGCCATTAGAGAGATACTGGTCCAGCCTGATATTGATGGAAAGAGAAGTTTCTTGAATTTGATTTAGAGATAAAGCCTACTAAAATAATCAAAGGTCAAGGATTAGCTAAACTACTTGCACAAGAAAATTGTAAAGTGTTGGGTTTGAATCTCATGGATGATAATCTAGAAGGGAAAATTCTAGAACCTGTTGACAATATGACAGTAGATTCAAATCTTGCTGAGTTTAGCTGGTACAAAGATGTTATTTAATTTCTGAAATATTTTAAACCTCCTCCAGATTATGATAAAAGCAAATTGATATCTTTGAAGTTGAAAACCATTAAGTATTGCATCAAGGATAATTGTTTGTATTGGAAATATCCTACAAGAGTTTTGTTGAGATGGATTGATCCAAAGGAATCTAAAAAGGTCATATTTGAAATGCATAGTAGTGTTTGTGGAGGTCATCATTATTGGAGAACTACTGCATACAAAATATTGAGAGCTAGCTATTTTTGGCCTAGCTTATTTTCTGATGTATGTTGCTGAGGTGAGAGCATGTGAAAAATGTCAAAGGTTCACTGGTAAAAAGCATCTGAAGTCCTTACCTCTCAAGCTCATAATTGTTTCTGCACCTTTTCAGCAGTGGGGATTAGATTTCATTGGTGAAATTCATCCACCTTCAAGTGGGAAACATCGTTGGATTCTTGTTGCTACTGATTAATTTACCAAATGGATCGAAGCAATACCTACTAGGAATGCCACTCATAAAGTTATCATTAACTTTCTGGAAGGAATCATAACCATATTTATATGTCCATCAAGACTAGTAGTAGATAATGCAGCTACTTTTAAAGCCACACCATTGGTAAATTTATGTGAAGATTATGGTATTCAGCTTACTCATTCTACAACTTACTATCAACAAGGGAATGGTTTAGCTGAATCCTCTAATAAAAGTTTGGTACCAAGTTGCTCGAGCAAAACAAGAAAGCTTGGGACTCAAAACTCAAATTTGCTTAACGGGCTAATACAGTGACAATCAAAAAGTCTATTAATACATCACCTTTTCAAATGGTTTATGGGATTGATGTTGTTTTTTCAGTCCAATTAGCTATTCTTCTAGCCAAACTACTACACGATAATGAAGCTGAACCAAATGACATGACTAGAAGAATTTATCAGATCATAGAGGTGCAGCAAAAGAGAGAACAACAATATGATTTAGTAAGACAATATCAACAAGCTATAAAGGAAGTCATTGATAAAGGGACTAAAAACGAATATTTTCAAATTGGAGATCTGGTGTTGAATTGGGATGCACAACACCAAGATCTAGGTAAGCATTCAAAATTTGATGCTTTATGGCTTGGTCCTTTCAAAATATTAAATGTCTTACAGAACAATACTTTTGAATTGCAACATCTTAATGGGACAAAACTGTATGGAGGCCCATTTAATGGGTGTTTTCACAAAAAATTCTTTTACTAAGGTTGTTGGTAGCCTGAGCTCACTGTAAATACTGCTGTGATTTCATAATAAGACTCCACAGCCCAATGACAAGGCACTGAAACTGCAAAATATTATTAGAGCCTCGCAAGGAGAGATCTATCCCCTGTGGAGCCAATGTTAGCACAATTTCTAGGCTAAGTCATGAGTAGTTTTTAAAAAATTTATTTTTAGGATTAATTTTGTAAATTTCAAAAAAAATTAAAACGCTATCGGAATTTTTGGTAGCGCCTAATTTTCTTGTTCAAACAATCTCCCCTATTTTTCGGACAATCTTTTCATTCCTTTTTTATTTCCTATTTTTTAATTTTTCTGATGCTACCAGAATTTCCGGTAGCGTCTCCCATTTAAAAAAAAAAATAAAGACGAAAACGCAACTATTTTCGATTGTCCATGTGTCATAATGGCAAACTATTTAATCCAAAACATGAGATTTCGTGATTGGATAGGTCACAAACTTCAAGTCAAGTCAAGTGGTAGTGGTTAATCGATTTGGTTGATCGTATTAGCTAGGTGTCAGTCACAACCATAGCCAGTTGTTGCCTACCCCACTGATCTAAATTAAAATTGTGTTTCCAAAGTTAAAACATGTCTGCACTATTAGCCTTGGCCATAGGTTTAAATTTCGACAACTGTTCTTTCTATTCCATGTAATGCACTATCGATATTTCCGACTAGTCCAAATTAAAGCAGGAAAATTGTCGGATTTGCAAAAAATCTTGTACAACCATCTGTAGCAGATTAGTTGGACTCTCCAAAGAAAATCAACTTCATCATTACTATTACATGTTTTCTATTATGACATGAAATCTCATTCAATCATGAAGGATCATATCCATAGGAGATTGAACCAAAACTTCATCTCAAATATTTGAAAATGGAGGAAATTTCACCATTTCGAATTTCTGAAATGCTGCAAAGGAGATAGTGGTTGAGGAGGTTAAAAAAACATACCAGATTTTCAGGTAGCCTAATTCAAGCTAATTACAACATTTGTTGGGTAAGCTTCCATACGTTGACATATATTCCTCATAACAAGAAAGTAGATATCTATGGCACCAAAGTCTAGGAAAGGAGGAAAGCTTAAGAGAATCGAACCTCAAGGAGCTGAGCTAGTTGATGCTAATCCAAGTGTTAGAATATTGTTTATTCAGGCGAGATGGTATCCACTCTGCACCAGGTTAGGAGGCTCACATCAAGGTGTAGCTTAGGAGTTTTCTCAAAATTTCAATGGATAGGAAGCTACCATATTTGGTTTCAAATTGCAGGTTTTAGAAAAGTCAATTGCAGAAGCTTTTAACATTCCCCAAGAACGAGAAAAGTGGTTTAAGGGACAACTCATGGTTTTTAAGTTACAACTCATTGCAGGAGGAGATCTCAATAATTTTGTTAGAGATGAATACAGAGATCCTAACTCGGCCAAAGGAATTCCAAACAATTATCTTAAGAGGGAATGGGAAGAAACATTCAAACTAGTTAATATTTTTCTCACTTGTGAGAGAAGGTATACAGTAGTATTTCTTTACCATATGAGGTTTCTTTTTCATTTTTTAGGTACGAGGACTCGTAATTTTCCCTATTTCATATTGAAGAGCCTAAAAAAAATGGTAGCCAAAATTCAAACACATCATGAAGCATTAGAATACAATCTGTATCATCAGGAAATTATCAAGGTTCTGGTTGAACAAGAACTGAAAAAGAGAAACCAGACTTGAGAACATTTCTTGTTTTACAGCGTAGGCGAACCTACACCAAAACCCCAAAGACACTGCTAAATCTTCTTCAACACAGGTTCAGACAGAAAGGACATCAACTACGTCAGCTGAAGAAAGGTCCAAAAAGAAGCAAAAAAGAAAGAGACCATCATCAAAGAAGACACAGCCAAAATCACGGTCAAAATCTACTGCCAGAAATAAAACAAACTTGGATAAGCTTGCAAAGGTTGCAACTCACATGAAATGAAAGGGTAATTGTCCTTAAAAAAAACATTTTTGCATATTAAGTCAGTTTTGAATATGAAGATTAAAGCTCAGAATATCCAAGCATATACAGGTGTTTCGAAGTATTTTCTGTTAAAATGTTGAAGTGAAAACGTTATCCTACCAGAAATCATGGAAGTGTTTCCAGTTTTTTCATTATCACAGGTATTATTGGAATTTCCGGTAGCGCTTGTTTCAACAGAAATATACAGCTGCCAGCAGAAAATCTCCGGGCTAGTTTTGGAAAGACAACAACCTAGAACAATATGGATAAGGAAAATTATGGATATGAGATAGTTATGAGGTTGTTGAAGGTTGTATTGAATGAAGCCATATGTTCATTTAATAGACAAGACCATAAACAGAAAAATCAATAGCAAAAGGGGCAGCTAGTCAGTTTTTCTAGTAGCCAAGTGTCATTCTTCCTATTCTTCTCATCTACACCTGTACTTTCTGTTGCAATTCAATGGGAGATGATTTTAATATCTAAAATACACCTATGTAACAAGGAAATAGTGGAACCACCAATTTAGGAGAGTTGGAGTTGGTGCCTCTCTGTCTATATATATCTTTTGTAAATATCATTTCAGGTTTGGATTTTGGTTGACCTGAAGACTCAGCTTAAGAAAATAGCTTTTTCTGCACTTCATGCTGGAGGATTTTATGATTCAAGTTATATCTAATGTCTGGTTTGTCTGTTTCATTGTTCCAATTTTCTGAATTATAAATTTGCAGTAGCCAGTATATTATGAGTCAAAATCATTAAGAGGATCTGATGATGACTCATCTACTATCCATTTTTCTTTAAATTATAATATATGTTCAAGTAGAACTTGTTAGTGAAGGTTTCACAAAGGATTTGTGAGATACTTTATACATGTTTTTACTTTCTAGTTGTTGTCTCCCTTGTCAAGCCTATTTTAATCTCTTAAATGATAAATTACAGCAGCTAGTATAGTATGAGTGAGAAATCATTAAGAGGATCTAATGATGACTTATCTACTATCCAATTTTGTGTAAATCATAATATCAGTTCAAGTAGAAATTGTTAGTGAAGGTTTCCCAAAGGATTTCTGAAACAATTTATACATTTTCTTACTTTCTAACTATTATTTTCCTTGCCAAGAAACATAGTTTGTTACAAAGTTGTTTATGTAGTTGAAGTGACTGTCTTAAGATACTCAGTTTTCTTAGGATATTTATCAGCTGCCTATTCTCTTTCCTCTACTCCCCTATATTACTCACTTAACCACACAATTTATGTTTGTCACAACTTGCCAAATGCATGAAAGTTAAAGAGGAACACAATCATTTCAAAAACTACTTCAGAATCCATCCTACCACTAAAAAAACCCCTTTTAAGTTTTGTAATGAAATCATGATGTGTAAGGCTTACTCCTTTTGCAGTCTAGGAGTGACTCCTTGAGCTAACACTTTCCTTTTCTTGTTCTTTTCCTTCCTTTGATTTCTTTTTCCTTCTTTTCCTTGCTTGCCTTCTTTCTCTTCTTGGAGCTTTGTTTCTCTCTCTCTCTAGCACTATTCTTAAGCCAAAAATGACAAAGGCCAAACCAACAAAAGCTTTGAACTGATTCTATGATGCCTTTTTATCATTGATGTCTCCTTTTTATTAATTTTTCCTCATTTTCCTTCTAATTTCTTTAGCATGCAAATATATATATATTCAACTTCCTTTTCTCCTATTTTCCTTTATTTCTCATAAATAAATGTCAATTATTGCCTCTTTTCCTTTTCCAATTCCTTTTCCAATTTTCATAGCCATAATTAAACCAAAAGCGATGCCCACTATAGCACTTTTCCCAACATTCAGATTGGAATACGTGTCTCATGACCTTAGTCTTATTTTTATTTACATAGAAAACCAACCAAGGGGTTATTACAAACACCCCGCCCTTAGGGGAAGACTGTTCTCAGTGTTCTATGACACCTATCACCAACAAACCACTCAAAACAAAACATACTATCCATGGACCTTTATAACAAAGCTCGATA
The DNA here is from genome assembly GCA_000404065.3 of Pinus taeda. NCBI lineage: Eukaryota > Viridiplantae > Streptophyta > Pinopsida > Pinales > Pinaceae > Pinus > Pinus taeda. The sequence goes on from APFE030245819.1 coordinate 194,038, forward strand.
TAGTGTTTACAATGACAAACTTCTGAAAACAAAAAAACATACCACTTATTTAGAGCTTTATAACATAACTCATTGTCGTATTTACAACCATACCTATATATACTCATACCAAAAATGCATTTGCTTACACCAACAAATAATGAAGGATACAAGACCCGCATCTTATCAACCATGTCCCATATAGCTTCATTGGGCCCAAAGTGCTTCCACTACACTTTAACTTGTTCTATTGCTTAGTTATGCCACACTAGTTATTTTCGCTACAAAATGCATTAAGGTTTTGGCTAAAATTATCCCTCTGGTTCCACTTTTAATACATACCAATCAATCACATGATCAACATCCTACACATATATCTTAAGTAATGAAACATGTAAACATCATGGACTTTTTCTATTGGTGGCAATGTAAGTTTGTAGGTCATTGGTCCAATCCTCTCAAGGATCTCAAAAGGCACGTAGTACTAAGGTGCCAACTTGGCACTGACCCAATCATCAAGGAGCTCCTTTTGGGCTTAATACACAAGTACACATGTTCTCCAACCTGAAAATCCTTAAATGCCCTGTGTTGACATGCATAAATCTTCTTCCTATCCTCTGTTGCCTTAAAAATCCTCTTAATCACGTACATTTCACGTTCCATCTCAGCCAACATATCTTGTCCAATCAATACCCTGTTCACTGGATCACTCCAACCGATAGGAGTGTTATAAATTTGTATGTAAAGAATCTCAAATCGACTCATCCTCAAGGAATCCTGATACCCATTGTTATATGCAAACTCTACTAGTGGAATATACTTCTACCACTTCCTCTGTTGATGCACAACGTACATCCTCAACATGTCCTCAAGAATCTTGATAACCCTGTATGTTTGTCTAGCTTTCTATGGATGATAAGTTGTACTAAAAGCCAAATCTATCCCAAAACCTACAAAAAACGCCTTCTAAAACCTGGAAGTGAACTTGGAATCTCTATCTGATATGATATTATTGGGAACACCATGCAACCTCACTATCTCCCTGATGAAGATCTGAGCTACCTCACTAGTTGAATTCATATACATAAATGCAATAAAGTGAGCTACCTTACTCAACCTATCAACCAAAACCATGATGGAATCATGCTTCCTCGATGTCCTTGGAAAACCTATAATGAATTCCATGGAAATGACCTCTCATTTCCATTCTAAAATTAGAACAGGCCGCAAAAGACTAGCTAGATGCTTACACTCTACCTTTACCTACTGACAATCCATACATCTAGCAACAAACTCAACCCCCTCTTTCTTCAAATATTACCAATGATAAAACTTCTTAATTATGGTTAATATATTTTGATATCATGGTTGACCTGAATATGACTTAATATGAAAATCCCTCAAGATAAGCTTCTTGAGTTCACTTTTATCTGGGACATAAATTTTTTTCATGAATCTAACTAAGCCATATGCTATGAGATGATACTCCTCATCCTTATCACCTTTACCCTACTATTGTAACTCGTGCCTCAACTACTGATACATGTCATCATATTGCCATTCTTGCAATATATGCTCCTAGAAATATGTTCCATAAGAACTCATTATTGCAATGTGATTCACCTGCTCTCTTCCACTAAGAGCATGTATAACCCTGTTATCCTTACCGTTGATGTATTTGATCTTGAAGTAAAACTCGCTGAGGGTAGCCATCCATCTAGATATCCTGACATTTAGATTGGGTTTGTTTAAAAAATATCTTAGCCCATTGTGAAAAATCATCAGAATAAACCTCCTACCAAGAAGACAATGCCTCCACATCTTCAAGGCATGAATGATAACTTCCAACTCAAGATCATGAGTCACATAGTTCTTCTCATGCTCATTCAACTTCCTTGACTCATAACATACCACTTGTCCTTCCTGTATCAGGACTCCACCAAGTCCTCTCCTAAAAGAATTTGTATATACCATGAACTCTTTGTCGGAATATGTAATCTTCAATACTGGAGCATTTGTAAGAAAATGCTTCAACTACTCAAAACTAGTTGCACACTCCTCAATCCATTCAATCTTCTTTCCATTCCTCTGCAAAGATGTAACAGGATGGGAAATCTGCGAGAAGTGCCTGATGAACCTCTGGTAATAACTACTAATCCCATGAATGATCTAACCTCAACCACATTCCTAGGAGGTTCCCACTCCATGATAACTCTAATATTTTCTAGGTCCACTATTATACCTTCCATGGAAACAACATGTGCTGAGTAATGAATTTGAGTCTGAAAGAAACTACACTTGCTAATCTTGGCATACAACTAATGATCTCTGAGAAATCTTAACACTACGGCTAGGTTCTCTGCATGTTCTTCCACATTCTTAGAATAGATCAATATATGATCAATGCACACTATCACAAACTTGTCCAGATAAGGATGCAACACATTGTTCATCAAACACATGAAAGTAACTAGAGCATTAGTAAGACCAAAAGGAACCACCACAAACTCATAATCTCCATACTAGGTACAAAATGTGGTCTTCCATATGTATTTTTCTTTGATGTGAACTTGATGATATCTTGATCTCAAGTGAATATTTGAGAACAATGTTTCTCCCTTAATCTAGTTCAAAGAAGTCGTCAATCTGTGACCAAGGTTATATGTTCTTGATAGTCACCTTCTTCAGCTGCCTATAATCAATGTAAAATCTGAGAGTACCATCCTTCCTCTTCACAAATAACATTATGTCTCCCTTATCAAGCATTTTCTTAAGCTACAAATTCAATTCCACCAACTTTAGAGTGCTCATCCTATAAGGTGCCTTTGATGTTAGCACTTCTATTAGTACCAACTCAATAGATAAATCCACTTCCCTATGAGGCGATAACTCTGAAATATTTGCAGGAAACACATCCTAAAACTACTGCAAAACATGATACCTATTCAAGAATTCATCATCTGCAACATCCTTCCCCTTGTCACTGGAAACATGCATTACAAATAATACACGCCCTTTCTTGCAACTGCACTTAACCTTCATAGTTGTAGCCATTATAACAGATGTAGGATTCTTCTTTACGTACAAGATTCTCTTTTCTTCATCATCATCAAAACACTCAATAGCCTTCCCATAGTAGTCTACCTTGGTCATGTGATTAAACAACTAATTCATACCCAAAATCATGTTATATGGACCCAAAGGAAGAACATTTATATGTGTTGATGTAGGCATACAATTCAACTCAAATGCACAATCTCTCACCCTATGATGAACTCTTCTCTTGGTCCCGGTATCCAACCGCACCAACCAAGAATCGGCATGCACTTCTTTATTCAAGCCACAATTATCCACAAGGTTAGTACTAACATAACTATTTAAGTATATCTAGGATCAATCAAAATGGAAACAAATTGATCAAATAGATTACCTTCCATCTCAATAATGGATTCTTGATGATTTGCCTGCCTATTATCAAGTGTTGCATAAATCTGAGGAATGCTCTGACCAACATCGCCAAATGTTTGTGCCTCCTGAGCACTGTAAATTTAGTTGTGTACTCTTCATCTATCATCGATCCCATGTTTAGCTCATAGAGTTCCTTAGCCTTTCCATCATAATACCTCTCAGGTAAGTACTTCTTATTGACGAGTCCTTTAAACTCAAGCCAACTCAATTCTTCTACCTTGATGCCTCTCACACGCTTCACATATTCCCACCAAAAATTTGTTTTCCGATTGAGAATCAAAATATCTATCGTAGCTTTCATGTTCTCTGATAATCTTGAAATTTGAAGAACTTCGTCATCCCAACCAGTCATGCTTCTACATATTTCATTTTCTTCAGATCTCCATCAAAGGTAGGAGGCTTGGCTTTCTTAAAATCATATGGAAAGTACCCCCTCTCACTCCTCCTATAAGGATGATGGTGATGATGACCATGATATCTCTCTGAACCAGAACTAGAATAGAACCCATATCCACTACCTCTCCTATCAGGTGTATACATCCATCTACCACCTTTGACCGTGTCATCATTATCCAACCTATGCCTTAATCGATACCTACTACCATATGCCCCGTTATTACTTTCCTCTTGTCAATAACTAATCTGTGGTTTTCCCTATCTCTTTGCAAAATTAATAAGCTTTGAAGGATAACTTCATTGATCTTAGATTACTTTTCTTGAGATTTGGAAAGCCTTTCCTATGACTCAATTATCCTATATTTATCTGCCTTGCAAATTATGATATTTTCCTTCAAGCTTCTTAGTGTATCTCCTATGTTAGGAGAGTACTCATCTCCCTGTTACTCAACTAATTCATATGGAGAGTCATGTGAACTCTATTTCACCATTCTACTCATGAACTCTTATTTTCTTCTTCCTGCAAACATACCATGTTAGATAAAGAAAATAGAAACATAATCAAGTCATACCTCAGTGAAGTTCAGGGGAGGCTATCTCATTTTCACAAATTATTCTTGATTAACACGATATACATGTATTTATAGAATGACACCAGCATATCAATCTATCGACATCATGCATGATAACTCAAACTATAACATTGAATATATACATGACAATCATAGCCATTGAAATGCATGCATATGATTGAAATGCATGCATAAAAATTACATCCTTCCCATCGAGTCCAAGTTGTTTGAACCTAAAATCTATGATAAAATCTATAATCCCCCCTCCTCACATTTACCCTCTTTTAGAAGCCCTTGGTGTAAATTTGAAGTAGAGTGCTACTATGACATGACTCGACTTCTAATGTTCTAATTAAGGAAGTGGGGCTAACAAGCTAGCAACATTACTAACATCCCTTAGAGACCAAAAACAACTCAGAAGGTTGCAAACCACCCCAAGTGGTCATTTCCTAAGCTGGAACCCTTTTCACTGACCTAATAGCCCAAGCACACACAAAACAAGGCTAGAGTGTAGTTATATGCCTCCAACCACACACATAGGCTTGCTTCCATCCGGTTTTGACCTAATTTCACTAGTTTAGTGCTAGCAGTCCAAAGATTTGAGCTGCTTTTCTAGGCTAGCCTCCAAACTACTACTCAAAACTTCCTATAACTTTCTAGAATCATATTTAACATGCAAATAATGCTAAACATTCAAACTTTACCTAGACTACCTCTAACACACTAGATATTTCGTCAAACATATGGTAAACATGTGAGTTACAGGTCATGAATACATATTTGATCCTAAATCTCTGAACTTCAACTGAAAATCCCCAATAAGGTTTAATGCCCTCTCAAGTAGCTGGGACAACATTTGTTAGCCCATGAATTCATCAACCATTCAAATAATTTTCAAACATGAAAAAAAGCCATAGTTAGAGCACATCATATAACCAAGTACATAACCAACATATAACCAGAATATTGACCATGAAAAAAAACCATCAAATCAACATAATACCCTATACAAGTTCTCATAGACTACATTAGGAAAATAACTCCTATTAACTTATGCAAAAACAAACCAAGTCAGGGACTTCCACGTACCACCCGCCCATAGATTAGGTTGGAAAAAATTGTTCTTTCAACCAATCAGCATCGTGCGATATTCTAAGCATGAACGTGGGATCTCATGGCATAAGATAAACCAATACATAATCAACTAGGGACTCTAGAGGTTAAACCACCTCCACCCTCGAACTACTGTGATCTCACATAAATGGGTTTCAAGATCACTAAACCAAACCAAGCTTGGATGCATCAAAAAATTTTCACCATACCTTTAGGAATTTTCTAGTCTCCACCCACCTGTTGAGGGCTCCCTAGAGAAAATCATCTCCATCCCCAACCCTTAGGAATTTTCCTAAGACCACCTCACTCGGTTCCAAAATGTTCCCTCAATCCGAAGTTCAACCGAGAGTAAATCTCATCACATAACGACTATCTAGGAAATGTCAAGGCAAGGTTGAAACCACTGTTAAACCAGGAAATCATGCATTCACACCTCAGCTAGGAAATCACACATGCAACCTATTACCTGCAAAATCCTCCTGCCAAATTTTGTGATCAAACCTTCTCCTTGCTTTCATTTTCTTGTCCTTTTCCTTCCTTTACTTTCTTGTTTGCTTTCTCTTCTTGGAGCTCTCTCTCTCTTTCAAAAACTATTCTCAAGCTAAAACTAACAAAAGCTAAACCAACAAAAGTTGTGAACTGATTCTTTGATTCCTTTTTATCATTGATGTCCCATTTTTCTTCTAATTTCCTTAGCATTCAAATTTGTGTCTTTTCACCTTCCTTTTCTACTATTTTATTCTATTTCAAATCAATAAGTTCCAATTATTTCCTCTTTGCCTTTGCCAATTTGAATAGCCATAATTAAACCAAAAGTGATGCCCACTATGGTGCTTTGCCCAACATTCAACTTCGAATACGTTTCTCGTGACCTTGGTCTTATTTTTGTTTACATGGAAAGTCAACTATGGGCCATTACACATTATATATTCATAAACAACGGTTGCAACAAAAACAAAAACAAATTTTAACTATGAAAAATTACTTTATAGAATTTTGATCAATATGGGATTGCTGGCAATTTTTTGGAGGTTTGGAGATAGTCATGGGAACCTTCATTCCAATTACACAAAGATGGTATTATTTTTATTTTCAAAAGTATCAAGATGAAGGGCATTTAACGATGTATAATTTTGTGATCATATTTCATGGAAGCCTTCATTCCAAGTCACATGTTAGAGAGATTTTCCAGTATCTATGATGTTGTATTATGAATTTGTTCCTGTCTGATATTTGGATTTGCTTTTTAGGTGAGTTATTTTCAAGGTTTCCTTTCTTTCAAATCATCGCCAAGCAAGGGTGTTGCCAACCCCTCTCCCATTCACTCCTCTCCCTCACCCACTATAGTTGCTCCTGCGAGATGCCCACGAACCTTTTTACATGCATATGTAATGTGCCGACTCACATGGGTGTTTTACTAACTATTCTTTTCTATTGTCAAATTCTGTAAACTGATCTATTTGAAAAATGAAGCTTGCTCCAAACTTAAGCAACTCCTTCAATTGGTATATCACTCATTAACTATAATCTAAATCATATAAATTTGGAATTTTTCCTATGAAAAATAGAACTTTTGGTGAAATTGTAACCTTTTGTTCTTCTTATGTGGGCATATTAATCTATATACCCTCCTATGTTTCATTTTTTCCCTGGAATTTCAAAATGAAACTTTTAGAGAAATCGTAACTAAACTTTTGGTGAAATTGTAACTTTTTTCAATGTTTGCATATACATCTCTGTCACAATGTTAAGTCTTCTATGTTTGTTTTTTTTTGGAATTCGAAAATAAAACTATGAATAAAATTGTAACTTTATATTTTTTAAAATGGTGTAGTTTAATTCTTTTGTTTTTTTTAATCTTTTTTTATTTGAATTTTACAACATATTTTTTGGGAAATTATGATTTTTTCTTGTTTAAATGAGTTTGAATGTGACTGGTCATCTTAGAAAACCATTATATCTTCTAAATTGTGCAAATTCATACCTCAACTTCGTAATTTCAACAAATTCCATCAAAATTTATGAGATTTTTAATAAAATTATTCGATCAAAATATACTTACAAATTCCAAATTTATATGATTTAGATTATAATGTTTAAAATATTTTTTCCATCAAAATTTATGAGATTTTTAACAAAACATTAAAAAATATACTTACAATTTCTAAATTTATATAATTTAGATTTAATGTTAAAATATTTTTTTACAAAATAACAAAATATTAAAAAGAAAATATTAAAACACCATCTAGCAATATAGCAATAATTCAATCATTAATTTATTGATTTTCCATCTTATCAAATAGATATCACTTTATTCTCGTTATATAAAAACAATAAACTAATAATCATTAATTAATTTACTTAGTATTTAATACAAATATCTTTACCATATTCAAATATCTAGTTACTTCAAAAACAGATTGACATAGTCTTTATATAATGTTTAATATAAAATTCTTCGAAAGGACAAGGGAATATCCAAATATCTAGTTATTTCAAAACATATCCACAAGCACAGAGAGGAAAAGGATTTTAAGCTAGATTCACATGATATATAGAGTAACAAAATTTAAGCATGAGTATATGATCATTGGATTTGGGATGCGACATACTTCTTAGTACCGTGGTTGAGATGTGACACAGTTTAAACGAATACAAGGTCACTGACGTGTGACATAACGGAGGCATATATTTCATTATCGAATATTAGATTTGCAGATCTGATCATTATCATGCAGGAGGGAGGTTGACTGCTTTTAATTTCTGCGCCCATGGAAAACACAGTGGATTGCGTTTTTAATTTCACGTCAATATCTCAGGAAAGCTGATGGGAAAGGATAGTTGATTTTTTCAAATTCATCTCCTTTGCTTTACTTTTGGTTTAGAATCCGGAAAAGGGCAGGTAACCTCGAATCGATAAGACTGCAGGAAAAGGAAAAGGAAAAGGAAAAGGTTTTGTTCTCAAATTTTGAATTGTATTATTCAAACTGTTTTGTCTGTGCAGCTGTTATTTATTAAACTAATTCATGTCAAATTTTCAAAAAACTATACCAAAAATACCCACTAATTTTTTTTTTTTTTTAAATCGCAACAAAACAAGTGAAAACAAGTTTGAATGCCATTAGTGGCCGTCGCATTTTCCTTTTAATAAAAAAAATGACCGCGCCTTCTGCTATAACTTTTTTCCTAACTTTTGTATTACAGTGTTGTAATGTGAATGAAGTGCGCTAAGAAAGTGAAAAAAGTGAAGGCAACAAAACAAGTGAAAACAAGTTTGAATGCCATTAGTGGCGCTGGCATTTTCCTTTTAATAAAAAAATCACAGCGCCTTCGGCTATAACTTTTTTCCTAACTTCTGTATTACAGTGTTGTAATGTGAATGCAATGCGTTAGAAAGTGAAAAAAGTGAAGACAAGTTTGAATGCCATTAGTGGCGGTCGCATTTTCCTTTTAATAAAAGAAAATGACAGCACCTTCTGCTATAACCTTTTTTTCTAACTTTTGTATTACAGTGTTGTAATGTGAATGAAAGGAGTTTAGATATTCAGAGGAGCCGAATTTCAAAAAGTGAGGTTTCACTTCCTTCAAAAGGTAAATGGACAAGGTAGGTTTAAGTTTATCTTTTAAGAAAAAAAAGTCTTAAAAAATTTTGATAAGACTAGTTGATATGCAATCTAAACAATCGTAAAACAATCATAATTGAGTTGGTAGGCAATCTGAACCAGAATGTTTTTTTTTGTTGTTATTCAGCAGATAGATGTACCAGATAAGTGACTTTGATTATTATATTTCAGAGGATTTGGTATGCCATTTAAATTATTATTTCTTATTAATAGTGAGTGGTATGTGATTAGTACAATTGATATATAGTTTAGAATAATTTCAAAATATCTAATAAAATTGGTTTTAAAATTTAGTATATATTAATTTAATTAATTTTGTTATTTTATTTTATAAATATTTAGTAATTAATAAATAAATATGTGAAAAAGATGGTGCAATAGAGAAAAAGACAAATGAGTGAAACACATACATAAGGTAATGATAGGTGGTGCTTAAAAACATAATAACAACACTTAAACCAAGAGTGTTATGATAAAAATATTTACAATACATGATAAACTAAAAAGTAAATGTACAAAATAGGTGATAAGACTAGCTGGTATACAATCCAAATCATCATTTGTTGTTTTAATCATATCTGAGTTGGTAGGCAATCTAAACCATCATTTGTTGTTTTATCATTACTGAGTAGTAGATGTACAAGATAGGTGACTTTGATGATTAAATCTCTTGACCTATGAGAAAAGAACATTGAAATAATTATTTTTCATAAATTTGATATATCATGTAAATTAGTATTTGTTATTAGTAGGTGAGCAGGTGATTATGATGATAAATAAAATATTTAAATAATATATATATATATATCCAATGATATTTGATTTTCAAATTGAAAATATATATTAATTTAATTAAAAATTTTAAGTTATATTATTGTTAATAAATATTTGGTAATTAATTGATAAATATGTGGGGAAGATGGTGTAACACAAAGAACTAGATAATATTTAAAAACAAGGAAAAAGGATAAAGACATTCCAAAATCATAGTGGTGTTTAAACACATCTTGACAAAACTTAAGCATAGATCATTATCATCAAAACAACACAATGCATGATAAACTAATTTATTATAGGTTATATCTAATCAATATGGTTTTTTTTTATACTTCATTAAATATAATCGACTTCCACGAATTAGGGAAGATCCATTCCATAAGAAATAGTACACGATTATAATTAATTTTGGAAAACCCATAATGTCTCATCACTTAATCAACTATCCTAGTTGAGTCAACCATTCAGATAAACATACCATTCACTACTGATTTGATTGTTTCATGAGTCAACCCATCAACCATCCATTTAATTGCTCAGTTGACTACTCTACAAGTTCATCCATCGATTATCCAAACGATCATCTTGTCAATTGTTTTTCTTTTTGACTTGATCGATTGTCTCTATTAGAGGTGTGATGAACCAACATAGCATGCGGTTTTGACACGAGTTCCAACACCCCCCTCCCCCCAATCAACACAACATTATGGAGATTCAAGAGTTGAAATTATGTCAATCAAACACTCCTCCATAATTGCATCTTCTTAAAGCCCAAGTAGATCCTATAGGTTAACAAAATTAACTTCTAAAAAAATTTGGTGAATATCTTTATAATATAGTCATTTATTAAACAATAGACAACAAAAACAACCTTTTATTGAACCAAATATTAGTAGTGAACATGATGTTTGACATGCTTCATATTATTATGTGCAATACGATTGTGAGTAACCTCAATTTCACTCTAATTATCACAATAGATCATTGTCAAGGCCTTAACAAAGAACCCAAGCTCTCTTAAGAGCTATCAAATCCAAATTACCTATGTAACTATATTAACCACACCATGATGATTAGATTTTATAATTGATAGAGAGATTACATTTTATTTCCTACATGACTAAACTAATGGTCCAAAACTAAAGAAAAACACATAAGAGAAGGTTGATTTGCAATCAACATTGGCACCTATTGAGTTGGAGTTAATAAAGTCGGGAAATGAGTCTAAACTATGATAATAATTCATACCAATGTAAAAGGTACCTTTAAGGTAATGAACAATTCTCTTTGCCTCTTTCCAATGGCTTTCATGTGGATCCTAAATGGACTAAGAAACAAAACTAATAGCATGTGGATCATGGGTGAACTAAGAAACCAAACTAATGGCAAAGGAAATGTCAAGTGGATTGTGACTTAAATAGATAATACTCTTAAATTTTTTTTGATAAAGAGTTGCCAAGTTTAGGAAATTAACAATCTTTGGTCAACTTAACACCCAACTAAAGATGGGTGCCACATGGATTACAACCATCCATATTAAAAAATTTGAACAGATCTAATATATATTTAGATTGAGAGAGAAACGAAGCATCAAACAGAGGTGAAACTTGAAGACAAAGAAATTATTGATTTTCTTTAGCACTTCAGAATAATGTCTATGTCTAAAACACAATCAAAAACACACTAAATATCCAAATGTAACAATAGTGAATCGAAAAAGTACACAATGTTTTGTAGACCTAATGCTTGTTGATATTACAACTTTAATACAACAAACATAGGGCTTCTAGACCAGAGATAATGACCCTTACAATTATCCTTCATAAAAGGAAAAATAAGACTTCAGTTGAACAATGTTTGACTTTCAATCTGCCCAAGAACAAGAAAAATCTTGACATACATGCTGAAGAAGTGGTTGACCACAACCCTTTAAGTCCACTTGTATTGAACACTTGGCAGGTCATTTTCTAGCTCTTCTCACTGAGAATACTAGTGCTTCAAAACCGTTTCCCTCAATTTCTCACAAGATCTCTCTCTGTTCCAAAATCCTTTGCACACTTCAAATTCACAAATCAACCTTCATACAATGATCTATGTTACTCCAAAGACACTAAACATAGGCTCCATATGTCTAGCCTCTCATAGTGAATTTGGTTCTCTAATATCATTTTACATAGGCTCAAATACTTTTACAACACACAATGGGTAGCTCCTCCTATACCATCGTATATAGCCTCCAAAATTATTTTCTTTCTCACAGTGAATCAACCCAACTAATCATTTTATACAAGCCTTATTTCCAGCTGTCATTCACACCTTAGATGACAACCTTATAACAATAATTTATCTGCAATTATCCAACATAGAATAGAAGGATTATATCCTCAACCTTCAGGACTTCTAGTGTTCATTCCAAGTTTCACAAGGGCCTTAGCCTTCGACAGAGAGATATATCCCAATCTAAGGCTCCTATACTCTAATGTTACCCTTTCTTCAAGTTTTCCCATAATCCTGAGATTTTTTGGCTCTTTTCGAGCCACCCTGAGGCCTTAACCTACCTGTAATTTATAGATTAGGGCTTCAACAATCCTAAAAACACATGAAAAAACTTTATTAGGGCTTCATCCCCTCCTACATGGAGAAAACAACCTCTTTAAAACCATCGTCCAACCCTTCCTTCAACTCAATCTTCTTATAGATGCACATAAGTGATTTGGTCCTCTTCTAGAGTGTTTCTCGTGTGTTTATCATGCTCGTAACTACTCCATATCAACTCTCCTCAATGTCTATGGCTTCCTTTCTTGTCTTTTATTCACAAAGGGATGATTGCAATGTGTTTTAAATGAGCTCAATATTATTTATTCTTATAGTGTTCATAGTGGAACTAATTGTCCACCAAGGGTCATGAATTTAACCCAAATTGACCTGAGCCTACATGCTCAAACACCATCAAAAAAAGAAATTGAATTATTTTTATTGACATAATCCCTCTCCACTATAGCCTTACGTTCCCTCTACTCCATAAATGGTGCCCCTCATGTAATAATATGAATAAATAATAATGTTCTCTTGGGTCTTTAGCCCACAAATTTGGGTCCAAAGTCGACTACTTTGGTACACAACTCACAAAGCCACATTTTTGTGGGTGAAATCAACACAAACCTAGTACACCAACGGTTGTGGGAGTACCTCCCAAGCTACACTTCTCAACACTCCCTCTTAGCAAGGGAGGTACTTCCATGACTTGTAAGTAACTCGTCATCAACACTAGCCTGATATCTGGCGTTCACCACTGCAACATACCCTGTAGAATGAACAACACTATCATAGTAGTGTCCCTACCTCCATAAGCCTCTCACATCGTCTTCTCATGATAGGCCTTCAGCCTATTCCACAGCTCCTTCTTGCCAGTTATATAAGTCTCCTTATACCCATTGACCATGCACTCTTCTTGGGTTGTAGATTCTCCCTCTTTACCTACAAACTCCCACTCAAACTTGACTCCGTTTGAGCCTAATGAACCTAATTCTTCCATTGATATATAGGCTTTCCTATTAGCCTATATAGACCACTATGCCTAACTCCAATGGTTGCTCCAATAGATTTATAACATCTATGCCTAAGTATTACTTTCCCATTTCGAAATATCACCTAAAATCCCTTTGCCTAAATCACTGAGATAAAAAAAGCACTATACTTTAGATCCTAAACGGCACAACACCTAACCCTCTGATAGCTTTTTTACTCTTTTTTCCAACCTCCATGTTCAACTTTGAGTCTCATTCAGTTAGAGTCCCAAAATATTATCGTGAATCTACCATCTACGACGATGCTCTTCTATCCATGTATCATTCACTCTCATCAATGGTACCCTCAAAGAAATGAGAAAATAGGGAAAATTCTTCCTCAAGCCTTCTTTTTAAGTCATTCAACTCATCTGAACATGTAGCAGCCATAGCAATCCCCTTCTTCTTCTCATTATTTCCCTTCTTCTGTCATATTCACTTGCTTCCATAACTTCCATACTCACATATATAACACTTCAACCTGCTCAAGTCATTCTTCGATTTTACCTTCATCTTTATTGTAAGATCCATATTATATTCAGTAGAATTTGTCTTCTTATGAAGTTCCTCATCTCCAAGTTCTTCTTAGATGAAGTTATCCCATAACCTGTTCTAATCTGGTGGCTTATCTTAAGAAACAACCCCTTTGATAAATGGATTCCATCCCTTAGAGAATCCCTTCAGCGTAGTCCTCACTATATCTGACTGTGGAAAATTATCTTTAATGGTAGCTAGCTCATCAGGAACTTGAGAAAGTCCCATCAAATATAGATCCAAACCTTCTCCATCCAACATCTTAGCGCTCTTCAACTTCTCTCTCAACACCAAGAAATGCTTCTCATTCTTATTCTAGAAAAAATATTGAAAAGCCTTCTACATTTCTCATGAAATGTTCTTCCTGATTAGATGAAGTATCAAGTGATATTTGACACTATCTAGGATTATGAGCTTAGCCTTTACATCCAACTCTTCATATACTTCCAACTTATTATGGTTTATTGGTATTTTAATCTCCTTATCGGAAAACTCCCATTATCCTGTTTACCAAAGAGACTAGCTTAGTCCTTTCCTTCCAAGGACTATAGCTGGAAAAGCCATCCAATCTATCTTCATACCTTAGACTAGTGGCCAACTTCGCCATGCTAATAGTCCTTCAACAACAAGGAAACCAACCCCCTCTTAAGTTTTTTGTTGTGCACACTCTGATTCACCTATCCCTTCAAGGCAGCTTTGATGATGCTGATTTTTCCTTGGAACTTTAGAATCAAGTCTATGTCTAAAACACAATCACAAAAACACTAAAATACCCATAACTTCAAGCACTTTGCACAACAAAAATGTAACATCAATGAATGAACAAAGTACACAAATATTTGTAGACCCTGTTGACACCTAATCCTCACGATTGGGTGAACTCATGTAAATAATTAAATTAGGAATATGAACAGTCATCAGGAGATGAACTGAATAGCCACACCCATTTGTATATAACAATAACATACCTGATGGAATAAATGAATCAATTTTTCTGCCTACTTGAGTTACTTCCTGGCCTGACATGGTGTCAGAGCCAGCTCCTCTTTTAGGTCATGCTCCTTGTAACTTCCTTCACTGTTGCTGCTGTGGGCGGTACGCCTGTCTGTCATATGCTTTTTATTTCTAAACGATGTATGCCTGTCTGTCATATGCATTTTATTTCTAAATGGTGTACGCCTGTCTGTCATATGTTTTTTATTTGTAAACATTGTGCGCTTGTCTGTCATATGCGTTTTTTCTAAATGTTGTCCTTGTCACAAGCGTTGGAACCTCCGTTGAGCATTGTATTCATTGTGTGTGCGTATGTTGGAACCTCTGTTGAGCATTGTTTAATGTATTCATTCAACTGCCCATTTTTTTACCAAAACTTTTAACCAAATGAACTCGAAGCTGTGGAACCTTTAACACAATAACAAATGAACTATGTTCCGGTTGTATTGGAATTCAAATCCTCTAAGGAAATTTGTTATTTTGCTGCTATGCTTCTTTCTTCTGCATTGAGTTCCAGATTGATTAAAGAATGGAATACTCCTGCTGGAATGTCTGTGAATCGCTATAATGTCTGCATATAATTATGTGATCTTTAGTTGCCCCCTCCTCTCTGTCAAACGAACCATTTGGAAATCATTGACAACACTGTCTAAACTGCCATGAATCTCTGTAAATGATTGTATGAACAAGACACTTTGTTTGATTTTGATTGAAGCTGTCCCCTGTATCTATATTTGCAACTCTGAATCAAGCCACAAAATTCTCCGTAATCGCAGAAAGTAAAATACAAGGAACAGAAGCGCCACCACGCTTCCGACAATGCTGTCTAGAGCCTTTGATACCTTAAGCTCATCTATTGAACGCTTAAGATCGTCTATTGAATTATATCTTGTGGCCACACCATTATCTAGAGCCTTTTGGTATTTCCTCTCGTTGTTTTGCGGTGGAGGATTTTGGTACAGAAAGTAGAATTTGGTAGAGCCTTTGGTATTTACAATTAATATAAGTTTGCATGCTAATTGAGGTGTGTCCCTGCTTGGCCTGAGCAGCTTGTGAGCCACAGGTGTGGGGCCTAGCCTTCTCTTTATTCGGTGCAGACTGTCGATGAAAACAATGTAAATGTGCTTAGCGATTCTCCATATGTGACCATTTCATTGTCTTTGGGCTATATTTATCTCTTATTGAAAGTTAATGGGGATCTGATTTTTTACTTCACATGGATAAAGGCCACATGGAATTTGGTGGATTTTAAACTCGTGTGAAAGGATTGGGCATCCCATGTTGTATACTGCGCTTGCATTGAATGATTCTTATTGAAGTATTTTTTTTCTATCAGAAAAAGTTTTTTATAGAATGCATTCAATCATATCCATGGTAGGAATAATTCTCACTGGCAAGGAGAACTATCCTGAATGGTCCCGGATGATAAAATACACCCTCATCATCAATGAGTTGTGGAAAGGAGTGTGTGTCAGAGAAGGAGACAATGACCCAGTACAGCCTACCTCAGACAAAGAGCTCGTCATTTGGGAAAACAAGAATAGCAAAGCTTATGCATCAATCACAGCATATGTAAATGAAGAGGTGATTCGCCATATTTCGTCATATTCAACTGCCTTTGAAGCTTTGCAAAAGTTGAAAGAACTCTATGACACATTCTGCACTTGAAGTCGTTCAACTCATGATTAAACTCTTCACTCTTGAACTGCAAAATAATGATCCTCTTGCTCTTGCATCTGAAGTAAAGTCTATAATGCATGATATCAAATCCACTAAGGTTGAATTGGATATTCCTCTTATTTATTTTCTCAAGGCAATTTATCCTACTTACTCTAATTATCTTGAGTCATTGCAAGCAAATGGAAATCTCAAAGATATAACCTTTGACTCTCTTGTGAAAAAGTTTGCTGAAAGAGAGAAAGCTTTCGGAAAGAAGACAGCCCCTGAATCTTCTTAAGAAATTGTGTGCCTTGCTCATAAAGAAAAGCATCATGCTCAAGATTCTACAAGAGGAAGAGGTGGACAAAGAGGAAGAGGAAGATATTTCAGAGGTGGGGGGGTAGACATTCTCAAGGAGAAAAGGCAAATTTACACTGTATTCGATGCAAAAGAAATGGATCACATGTTGCCTCTACATGCAAGCTACCGTGGGATAAAATTGAGCAGAAAAGAAACCAATAGAAAGGTAAAACTGATGATACAGACAAAGGTAAAGCACTTGAATCTGCTCACTATGTTGAGGCACAATGTAACATTGGAGTAAATGAAAATTTGTTTAATGCTTCACTTGCTTCATGGAAAAATGATTGGTTGCTTGATTCAGGAGCAACCTGCCACATGTCTCATAGAAAATATTTTTTTGAAGGTTTCACTAACAATGTTGATGGAGCAATATACTTTTCAGATCAATCAAAAATCAAGCCATCAGGGATTGGCACAATTAGGCTTAAATTGCCTGGTCTTCTAGACTTTCTTCTCGATCATGTTCTATATCTCCCACAACTCAAGAGAAACTTGTTGTCCTTGGTCCACATCCGCGAGAAAGGTCACTCCATTCATATGTTTGATGGCAAGCTTGAGGTAAGAAAAGCATCTGACCACTCACTTGTCATGAGGGGAATAGAAGAAGAAAGGCTTCTCAAACTGCAAGGAACATCTGCTCATGCACAACATTTCTCATATATTTCTCATCATGAAGAAGGTACACTTCCATCAAGTTTATTATGGCATGCTAGATTTGGACATTTAAACTATGACAGTCTCCGCTTATTGAAGAAAATGGTGTTGCTGGTTTGCCTACAATTCCTAGAAAACTTAAGCAATGTGATGCTTGCATTCTAGGAAAGCATAGCAAACAATCATTTCATGACTCACATTCAAGAGCACATAGAAAGCTTGAACTTATTCATTCAGATTTATGTGGTCCAATGCCTGTTCCTTCTGCAAATGGAAATAAATATATCATGACATTTATTGATGACTACACCAGAATGTGTTGGGTTTATTTATTGAAGAACAAATCTGATGCTTTCCTAACATTCAAGAATTTTCATAAATGGATTGAAAATGATGCACAATCTCATATTGGGTCTATTCGCACTGATAATGGAAAAGAATATACATCAAATGAATTTGAAAACTATCTTCGCCAACATGGGATCAAACATCAAACAACTGTGCTTTATAATCCCCAACAGAATGGTGTAGCTAAAAGAATGAATAGGACAATCTTAAATATGGTACGATCCATGCTCTTCTTCTTCAAAAATGTAAAGATAATGTTTTGGGCTGATGATATTCTATGTGTTGCATATATAAAGAATAGATGTACATCTAATGCTATTAGAAACAAGACTCCATATGAAATGTGGTATGAACATGTTCCTTTGGTAAATCATCTCAGGGTCTTTGGTTCCACTTGTTATGCCTTGATACCAAAGGTACATAGAAACAAACTTGGTGCTAGAAGTCGTAAGTGTATCTTCCTTGGGTATTCAAACACCTCCAAAGCATATCATCTCTATGATGAAGTAAACAAAAGTTTGTTATATCTAGAGATGTAATTTTTCTTGAATCATCCAAAACTGACAATTTTGTTGAGAGGCAACTTGATCACTTGGATAGATTCGCAAAAGCAAAATCATTTCAAGAATTTCATAATCAGATTCCACATCTTGAAGGGGGGATTCCTATACTAGATCAACATGTGGAATCTTCTTCTGAAGAACACTCTCCCCTGCATGAAACTTCAACAACGGATGATGCTTTAAGTGATGTGATTGACAGAATTGGGAGACTCAATCTTGATTCAGTCCCAACTCAATCAGCGGAGCAGCCTGGACCATCTGAAAAATGTCTCCCAAAGTGGCTGACAAAGACACTTGAAAGTGTTCATCCTGATGAGATTGGAAAGATAGGAACTAGAAATTCAAACTGGCAAAATGGAGGTGATGTAGATGACTCTAGTTCACCTGTTGATATGGATGTTTCTTATGATTGTGAATTGAACTTGTCTACATATTTTGAACCAACTTCCTTCAAAGAAGTTGCTTATCATGATGACTGGAAAGAAGCGATGCAAAAGGAGTATGATTCCCTCATAAAGAACAGCACTTGGAAGCTGGTTGATCCTCCATTAGGAACCAAACCAATTGGTTGCAAGTGGGTCTACAAGAACAAGTATAAAGTTGATGGCTCACTTGGCAAGCACAAAGCTAGGCTTGTGGCAAAAGGTTTTGCACAGAAGGAAGGGGTTGATTATGAGGAGACTTTTTCCCCCACAGCAATAAGGGCTACCATCCAGACACTCTATGCCCTAGCAGCTCAGAATGGTTGGAAAGTCCATCAAATGGATGTAAAAACTGCTTTCTTAAATGGAGACCTAAAAGAGAATGTTTTTATGTCTTAGCCTGAAGGATTTTCTATGCATGGACATGAACATAAAGTATGAAAACTTGTGAATTCCTTGTATGGCCTCAAACAAGCACCGCAAGCCTGGTATGAAAAACTAATTGAGAATCTTCTGAAACTCAATTTCAAACATTATGATCTTGATGATGCAACTTTATTTGTCAAGAAAGTTG
>APFE030245822.1:0-15161 GCA_000404065.3 Pinus taeda
GTCTGCACAAGGCCTGATATTGCACATGCAGTGGGAGTTGTAAGCAGGTACATGAACAATCCAGGAAAGGAACATTGGATGGCAGTGAATGGATTCTCAGATATTTGAAAGGTACCACAAATCAAGCATTATGCTTTGGTGGTTCAAACATTTCTCTACAGGGATATGTTGATGCAGATATGGCAGGTGACAGAGATAACAGGAAGAGCACTACATGATATGTATTCATTGTTGGTGGAACAACTGTCAGTTGGGTTTCAAAAAATCCAAAGTGTTGTTGCACTTTCAACAACAGAAGCAGAGTATGTTGCTGCTACAGAGGCTAGTAAAGAAATGATTTGGTTACAAAGATTTATGGGTAAATTGGGTAAGGAGCATGATATGGGCACGTTTTATACAGTGATAGCCAAAGTGCCATTCATCTTGCAAAGAACTCAGCATCTCATTCCAAGATTAAACACATACAGCTCAAGTACCATTTCATACGATCATTGTTGGAAGATGGAGAGTTGAAGCTGGAAAAGATACACACTAACTAGAATCCTACAGATATGCTAACAAAAGTTGTAACCAGGGAGAAACTGAGAATATGCTCAATTTCAATTGGTCTTCAAGGATGATGATGAAGATGAGAAACAGCCAGGTCCAAAGAGGAGTCATTGTCCAGCAAAAGAAGCAGCGGTGGAGGTGCTACAATCATTCTCCAAGTGGAAGATTGTTGGTTGTGGAGCATGATTATTTAGAGGTCTTTGTTTCAGCCGCATGTATACCCCAGAAAGTTTGTATACCCCTCCACGCAGGGGGGTGTGGGGGGGACTTGTCCCCCTGGCGGGGGTTTGGGGTGGCTGATCCCCCCCGACTTGGGGGTCCGAGGGCCAGCAGTCCCCTGGGGGGGTTTCGGGGGCAGCGCACCCGAAACTAAAATAGATGTAAAAACTTGGCCTTGTAAAGTTATAGTACTATTCTAGTCAATTGGTCGTTTATTAGGCGATTGATCTGACGGTTTAGCGCAAAAAAAAAAAACCTCTTTTACCCAATGTTTTAGGAGTTTTTGTAAGGGGGTGATATTTGGGGCCTAGAAGGCAACCCCTCTCTTTGTATGAGGGCATTGTATTGAGGTTGTGTAATAGATGTGTATTCTCCGAGTGAGAAATAAAAAGGCGAGACTGTGAGAGAAAACAGAGAATATTACAGCGGATCTGCTGTAGGTTGTGTCTCTTCGTTTGGCTGGATAATAAAAAGGAAGGACTGGTTGTTCGGGGTGGACGTAGCCCAAATTGGGTGAACCACGTATATCTGTGTCTCTCTTGTTTTATGCGTTTTTTGTGTTTATATTTCTACAATATTTTATGTGTTCATTGCTCCGTAATATATAATTTTCTAACAACTCTCAATAATGTTCTCTTACACTCTCATTATTGGCATGGCATATTCCTCTTGCACTCTCATTAATGCTCTTACACTCTCTTACACTCATTAAAGCACGTCATAAAAGATTCTCTTACACTCAATAAAAGCATGTCATAAAAGATTCATCTTACACACTTTTTAATGCATATGTTACATTCTCTCCTTTATGGCATAAGTTACTAAGGCATGCATCTCTCTCCTTAATGGCATGAGTTACATTCCCTAATTGGCATATGTAAGTCTCCCTCAAGGCATGTGAATTACTCCTCCTTTGTGAATCAAACTCCTTGCTCCTCCTATATATCTATGCCTCTCATCCTCTCTTCTTACTACTTGTGCATCGTGAAAGAAGAATTCGAACAAGAGAGAGTTGGAGGGAGTTGAAGAAGATTGTGAGAGAGAAACTTGGAGAGTAGAAGCAAAACTTGGTGAACCAAGGTTGATTCAGTGCTTCAGTGTTTCAGTGTTAACTCAGTTGAAGGGAAGGTTGATTCAGTGTGTGCATTTGTTGTTGCTACTAGTGATCTTCATGCTACAACTTGTTTAGATTTGGGTAAACTTACTTTTCCTCTTGATCTCTCATTGTACTCTATATGTTTGTTGAACAATTGATTTCTAGTAGAAGAAGAATCTGGTTGGGTTTTCCCCTTGTGGGTTTTGCCCTGGTCATTGGACCTAAATTCTCTGTGTCCCATTACATCCTTGGTTCTCTTCTATTGTGCATTTGATTTATGTTCTATCTACAATTGCTTATCTAATATTGCAACATAAAGAAGTTTTGTAATAAACTAACCAGATTCGTTGATATACCCCGGCGAATCTGAATCCCGCGTATCCGATACGACTCGCTGGAAAATAGTATCCCAAAACCGGATTCGACGAGTCCGACTAGGATTCGTATGAATCCTGTATGAATCTCGTATATGCTCAGCAAATCTCAATTTTAGGATTCGTATCCCAGAAAAGTGCCTCCCGCGGGTTAAAAAGCATGCATTTCTTCTATTCTTTCACGTTGTTTGTCATTTGTATTTGCATTGTTTGAGCTGTTTGCAAGTACTTTTCTTGTCTGGTTTCCTAGTAAAGCTTGTTCTAAGCCTCTGATTAATAATGCGGGATACTGTTTGTAATGAGTTACCATACACATGAACTGATACATAAATAAACTAGACCTATCAACTAAACGTTGTTTGGATGCCATCATCTTGTCTAGAGTAAAAGCTCCGGTATATTATGTGCATCAATCCTTTTATGCATAAACAAAATGAGATGGATACTAGCAATTAATCCCCTGGTTTGGGTTTGTTTCTCATCCAAACATTTCTAGATATTGTGCACTTTGTGTTCGTTAATGTTTCTAGTCACATTGGAATTCTATTGGGCTTGCTTTTTGTCTTTTGAATTTTTGTCAGGGAATTGTTAATTCACATTAAGAGCTAGTTTGCATTGCTAGACAGTAAAGATTAATGGAAGTATATCTTCAATTTGGGCTGCCCTTTATCCAAACAATTCTATTTTATGCATTGTGTGTTGATTAATGTTTCCAGTCAAACTGGAATTCAGTGAGGCTCACCTTCTGTATTTTGAAGATTTTTGGGGCAGGGCATTGTTAACAGATTAAGGGCCACTTTGCACTACCAACTAGTGGAGACTAATTGAAGGATAGAATGTTTGGCAAGGAGATTCACTAGGTTGTAGTTGTAAGTTGTCTTTCATTTATGAATTATGAATCATGATTTATGTGACCACTGACATGTATTTGAATTTTGTATGTACTATGCATGCTATAGATGAATATCTATGTTTGAATCCAATAAAGTATCATTAATTAAAATCTGTGTAGAAAATCTATTTTTAATTAATTTATATAAATGTGTGATGTGTGGTGTGTGTGTGTGTGTGTCTGTGTCTGTGTGTGTGTGTGTTTTAATAAAATAATATATAACGAATCCTACGTGTCCTGTTTCGAGGGGTCAACGTGTCCAAATCCGACACTACAAATCCCGAATCCTACGAATCCCGAATCCCCGTGTCAGGTGACTTAGGTAATAAATGATTGTTACAACATAGAACATCAAAATTTCAACAAGGATGTGGAGGGATCCCCCACCATTCCCTAGACATTTCCATCCAAAAACAGAGGTATGTGATATGGCCCTCAATGGTTTTGGGGATGTCTGGATGCCCCTCACTCGTAAAACATTTGGACCATAACAAAAACTATATATGCAATGGGAGCCAAATACTACATAGTATATTTTTGTAATGGCGGGAAATCGCAGCAACTGTTGTAACTCCCATGTTTGTTAGGTCTTTGTACTTATATCTACTATTTTTTGGGGGTAGTTAATATCCACCCAGAGTCCAGACAAGGTCACAAGAACCTATTATTAAGAATTTTCTACTTATATTGAGTTGTATCATGGGCCTACGTTCTAAAAACTCGGTTTCTAAACTTTTTATTTAGTTTTAATATTTAAATTATATTTTTTGCCCACCTACTAATGGAGTTGTCTATAATGCGACTTTTTGGAGATTCCGGTGACGGAATCCGGTGGAAGAAATTGAGGTTAAATCTTGATTTGTTGTAGTTAAAATGGTTTTTTAACTGCATATTTGGATTCAGCACCCTGAAAAACCCCTGGAACGCTTTGATTGTGCAGAGACTAGCTATCAAACTTGCGATTCCAATAAATTGTTGCCGGATTTTGACCAGAAAAACCCACCGGAAAAGCTTTCAAAAAGTCTCATTATAGACAACTGCCCTACTAATACCCTAAAAATTTCAGAGTACCCTCCAGCCCTCTCCAAAACCCATCCCCTCATCCCCCATCCCAAAATTCAGAACGACATTGGAAGATACTAGAAAATACAGTGAACAAGAAATGCTTTAGAGAGAATAAACAAGGAAAGTTACAAAAAGACAAATGCAAAAAAACATTCATAAATCAATGTTATATTATCATTATCGGCAATTTATTGTCAGGGGTCCAAAATGTAAATTATCGGCAATATCGGGGAAATTATCACAAATTATTGGGAAATTTAAAAAATACAATATAATATTTTTTTCAAATTTTTAAACTTCTAAAGCAACATCAACATCAAACAAACACATTGTCACATAAATATGAAGATAAAACTGATATATAAAATGTATAAGATGTCAAGTGGTACATCAGACATCGATATTGAAAATATGGTATCTGTCCTAAGCAGTGTTGATAATATCGGCGATATTCGTAAATATCGCGATACTTTCGGCGAGCCGACATATCGCGATATTTGCGGCTCCCGAAAATATTTCGATATTTCCGAAATATCATCAATATTTCGGCAAAATATCGCGCGACGATCGAAAATATCGCCCAGCGATAGTCAAAAATTTCTGCGCGGGTTATAAAAGTTCGATTTTGGTTTTTTTCAATCATTTTCATTTCTGATTGCTGGAAAAGGAAGGGAAGAGCTATGTGCTTGCTGCCAAGGAGGGTTTGAGTGTTCCATAGCTATTATCGCCACCAACAACGAAGATTTCATTGATCTAAGCTTCAAGAACAATGAGACAATTTCATTTCTTCCATTAACAGGTATGTTCAAATAAACCCCTATTTTAATGAATTTTTTGTTAGTTTTAGGATTGTGCTTGCTCGCCTATTTGCCTACAATCATTTTGCTTGATTTTTTTTTCCATTTGAAAAGATTTTCATGCCCATGAGCAAATGCAAGGGTTTTAAGTTTTTAAGTTTTCGAGTTTTCTCCATATTTGGAGAGCAAACTCCATTTTTTTTGAGTTCATAGCTGCAGAGGTTATTTATTAATTTTATTATAAACAGTGAGGTAGGTTTATGTTTGCCTATTTCTAAAAGTAAATTATATGTATGAATTTATGAAATTTCAAATGAATTTATGAATTTTCAATTTTAAATTCACATTGCAAAATTGCAAATTTACAAATGATGTAGCAAAAGAACTGTTTTGTAAAATGATGTGGTTATTAGTATTACTTATTAAGTTACTAATTCCAATTTTTTTTGGTGCCCTAAGCTTGAGTTAGCCCACTACAAAATACAAATATGCCAAAAGCCTTGGACCCATTTTGGGAGTATGGGAACCCTGATGGTGGGACAAATCATGCATATCTTACATGCAAATTGTGTGGGACCAGGTTGACAGGTGGGGTTACACGACTGAAATACCATCTTGCTAGACTTAGTGGACATGATGTTGGGGTTTGTACAATTTCTAGTCCGGAGCTTATACAAAAATCTCTTGAGGCAATTGATGAAAAGGACAGAAAGAAGGAAGAGGCAGAAAGAAACAAAGCTGAAAGTGCAGGGAGATCTTTCGGGATATCTTCTCCTGATTTTGATGTTGAGGGTAGTGGCCCTAGTGGGAGGGGCTCCACAGCTGGCACACCATCCCCTGCTACTGCTAATGCGACTGCAAGGTCATCATTTTTTGTTCCACGAACAGGACCTGGAGCACAACCTAGCATAAAATCGCTTGTTAAAAAGAAGGAGAAGCAAGAAGCAGCTAGAGTCATGGGGAGGTGTATTTTCTGGAGCGACTTACCTCTCAGCATCACCAAAACCAATCCATTTTGGCAGCCAATGTGTGATGCTATTGTTGTTGTGGGCCCAGGGCATAAAAGTGTCACATATGAGCAGTTGCGGGGGCCAATTCTTCAAGCAAAAAAGCAGGACATCAACTCAAGATTGGCGGAGTTGAAAAAGACATGGGAAGTTACTAGATGCACAGTGATGTCTGATGGTTGGACAGATAGGAAGGGTAGGACCCTTCTAAATTTCTTGGTACATTGTCCTAAAGGTACCATGTTTATTAAATCGTTGGATGCATCAGAACATATCAAAGATGCAGCAACGATATGTGAGTTGTTAGATGGGTTCATTCAGAAGATTGGTGTGCAGAATGTGGTGCAAGTCATCACAGACAATGCAGCTAATTATGTGTTTGCCAGCAAAATGCTCATGGAGAGGCATCCCACATTGTTCTGGACTCTGTGTGCAGCACATTGTCTCAATTTGTTGCTTGAGGATACGGGGAAACTCTCCTTCATCAAGGAGGCGGTTGATATGGCTAGGAGCATCCCCAAGTTTATTTATAACCATGCTTTTGTTCTTAGCCTCATGAGGAGGTTCACTAGAAACAAGGAGTTGCGGCGTCCTGCCATCACACGTTTTGCCACAACCTTTATTACTCTTTAGTCTTTGCTTTGATGTCAGTTCTAGTTGAAGCAAATGTTTGTGTCTGATGATTGGCGTAATTGTAGATACAACAGGAGACATGACAGGAAAGCCATTGCAAAAATGGTGTACTCTAAGACATTTTGGCATGGAGTAGAAGAAGCATGTGCAGTTAGTGAATCTATAGTAAAGGTTCTTAGATTGGTGGATGGGGAGAAGCCTGCAATGGCTTATTTGTATGAGGGCATGGATAGGGCCAAGGAGGCCATTCGTTCCTATTATGCAGACAAGGGTTTTGTTGGCCTTGATAGGCAAGATGATGTTATGGGATGTCATTGATAGTCGGTGGACAGGGATGCTTCATCGACCGATTCATGCAGCAGCAGTCTTTCCTTTCAACCCCGCATTTCTCATACAAATGGCAACTTTGATTTTAGATGGCGAGTGTGATGGAAAGGGTCCTTCCTGTATTCAGATGATGGTTACCTAATCTGAGATTTCTTTAGCAAAATCATCGCGAGATCAGTTTAATCAGGATTGTTTTGGCCTATTTGGCTATTGATTTGTGCCTATTAGGAAGGACCCTCTTCATGCCACATAAGTGACAAGTCATCACTCATTAGAAATTAGAATTTTCAATTTAGAATTTCCTTACTTATAATTCTATTTTTTTTAAATTCAATTATGTAACTTTTATTTGAAAGTTTAATTATGTTTTAAGTTTTTAATTTTTTATTTCATTATTTTGTTGTAGATATTTGGTGGCAAAGCTATGGTGCAAGGGCACCAAATTTGAATCTTGACTCAAACATGTAGCTCTTCAGGGTGTGAGCACAATTGGAGTGTATTTGAGAAAATACACGCCAAAAAGCACAACAGGTATAGCTTTGAGCTCAAGCCTTCAGTTGAGCAATTACACTTATTGTAATTTTTAATTTTTAATTTATGGCCTTCAAGTGTCAAGAGTCAAGAGTCAAGACTCATTACTTTTTTTAACACTCTTACAGGTTGGAGTTCGCACGCCTCAATGATTTGGTGTATGTGCATTACAACATCCGACTTCGAGTGAGGCAAATAGAATCACCAATGGATCTGGATGCCATTTCCTTAGACAATATTGATGTATTGTCTCATGGAGGGTGTGGTCTGAGGAGCCCATATTGGAGGAGTCACCTTCAGCTATAGAGCCAGTGGAAAATGATCCATCTAAACAGGGGCAGCAAGAGTAGACTCGGAAGTCGGAGTAGCAGTAGCACTTAAAGGAGGAGCAAAGAGCAGGAGGAGGGGACACTTGCGGGAGAATCAGCATTCAACACCATCTCCCATAGATATAGAGAGCATCCCATCCCTAGCACTATTATTTTGACATCTAGGTGCAGAGGCAAGATCAGCGGCCTTCTACTTACTAGGGCAGCCTGGCAAACAGCCCATCATGTTTTTTCCCGTAAAAGGGGACGAGGGCACGTGAT
The DNA here is from genome assembly GCA_000404065.3 of Pinus taeda. Lineage (NCBI taxonomy): Eukaryota > Viridiplantae > Streptophyta > Pinopsida > Pinales > Pinaceae > Pinus > Pinus taeda. The sequence continues at coordinate 8,081 of APFE030245822.1, forward strand.
TTCAGGATTAGATAGCTGCTAGTTTTATTTTGATTATGCTACATATAATCATGATCGATGAGATACTTTTATATATGTTGTTGTTATTTTGTATTGGTTCACATTTGAGTCTTGAATGGAACAATTATCAGGATGCAGGATTTGGTATCGCCTTTGATATAATCATTTTTCTATTTGACATCATCTATATCAATGTTTTTCTATTTATGTGCCAATGTGTTTTATTTATCGTTGTTATTGCTTTATATGTTTAAAAATCTGAAAAAAATAAAAATAAAAAATTAAAATAATGAATATATTATGCATTTTTTATGCTTGTCGATATTTGCCGATATTTTGCCAATATTTTCGTCGATATTGCCGATAAGATATTTTCTGGACCCTCGTCGATATTTTCCCGATGCCGATATTATCAACACTGGTCCTGAGTCACAAATCCTAACAAGATAAAAGAAAATCATGCCAAAACAAAAAAGTGTATCTCATGATATGATCATCATGAGGCATCTAGATACTACAAGCCTAATCATGATGCACTAAGATATCAATGATTCGCTCTCCTCCTTTTACAAGCAAAGGTCATCAGTGTTATTCTTCCTTTAGAGGTAATAGGTGGACGTATCGAGCCACAACCTGAGGTCGAAGGTGAAACTCCTAGGGAAAAGTTGGAAGATGAAGTGGGATGTTTTCTGCCTCTTCCCCTAGTTGGTAGTCTCTATGGAGGTGGTGCCATTGGTTGCGACACACTTTCAATATCCTCCCCCTACTCCAAATTTGTCTTTCCTAGAAGTGGAGCATCCCCCTCCTTCTACTCCTCCTTCTGCTCCTCCTCGTCCAACTCCTTGACCCCTTGCTCCAACCACTTGGGTGCCTCCTCCATGATAGGCCTCTCAATCTCCACCCTCCATGGACTCGTGGTATCAAGTGCATCCAATGAAATGGCATCTATATCAGGGACTTTATTTATTTGTCTAATCCATAACCTGATATTTTAGTAGACACAGACCATGTCATTAACGTCGTGGACATCTAACCTACATGAGCGGCATTTTGTAATTAGAGGATGATGTCCCGTGTGCATATGCCATAAATTAAATTAATAAACTTATAAAAAATTAGATTTAAATTTGAAAATTTCTAACCTGTTGTGTTTCCGGCATTAGCAAAACTTGGAAGACTTCGATCTCCCAATCTAGGGCACGAAACAAAGAGAGAGAGGCACCAAAATTTCGCTTTTCTTGTTCTCCTTTGACTCCACCCAACTCTCACTTCCTTTGGCTTCCCGGCTTCATACTTCGCACTTCCCAACTTCTTTAGAGATATCGAACTTCTTGTGAGAGAGTGTGCTCCAAATGAATTCGACTTGCTTCTATTTATAGGCTTCAAGGGAGGTCGAATTGATGTCCTTAGGCTGACTTGATCTCTTCTAGGCCGACTTGATGTGGAGGAAACATAAATTACATTTGACTCAATACTTAACCTTTTTACATGATTCAAAGGCCCAAGAAAGGTCTCTTTCAAAGTACAATGACTCTATTGACTCAGAATAAATCCTAGAAGTCCTCAATGGGGACTTTGACCTAAAACCTGGTGACCCAAGCATGAAACCATTGGTTTCATAAGTCATAATAATAATAATAATAAATTCTTTTCTTTATTCTTTTGACAAGTACATTACAAGATAACTCAAATACATTTAATGAAGAATGAATCTAGTTACATTTTCCAACACTACCTCTTAACTAGGGAGGTATTTATCATATACATGTACAAGGAAGATCTCAACTATATGAACCATGAAGAACTTTAGGCACCGCAATGCCATGGACTAGATTCTTGACCAGGGAAATCTATCAATTAGTCTCTCAACAATTTAGGCATTGCAATGCAATGAACTAGATTCCTTACTAGAGCAATCTATCCGAGTGGGACTAAGATGGACTCAAGATTTCAGCCTCTCTAGGTACCATCAAGCTTACTTGCTAACCATCAACTCAAAGATCCAGGTGTGTATCAAAAACAAAGCTCTATAATCAAGACCACCTTTTCCAACTTCGAGGCCTAGACATCAACACAAAGTGTTGGCTAGATGTCCTCCCAAGAAATGCTTCACTCACAAAACCTTGACACCCCTTGAACCAGCAGATCAAGGATAACCAATCTCTCTCAATCAGACTGATTGGTAACCAGCATGCTTATCAAAACCTTAGAGAGATTCACCTAAACAAACACAACCCCAATCAATAATATACTTTCATATGTAATAATCAAATATAAACCTTCGGGGTCTTCCACATAACTTGCTGTTGCTTCTCAAATTTTCATAGTAGGACTATCAACCGAATCTCTGACAGAAGATTCCTCAATCATACACTTTTCTTTCCTACTTCCCATGCAACAACATATCCTCTGAAATTCATTCTTCAATGAAAACCAAGTTATGCCTTCCCTCTCAACCATGGAGCACCTCTTTATCCAGACTCCCTCTTAATCTAAGGGAGATCTCTTCTATTTTCGTCATCGAAGAATCTTTCGTGGCTTCCAACCATTTCATCAGAGATCATCATCCCCATCATGCTTATCACATCAACGAACATCTTCACCATATTGAAGATTGTGTACCTGCACAACTTAGATAGCAAGTACAACCAAAACTATAGAAGCATGAAGTTAGCCATTTCAGAATTACGAAGGCATTTCAACCTTACATATATCAGATACCCAAACTTAAACAAGAGACGCATACTCTTCAACATCCTGCTACAAACTTTGTCATAAACCCTAGACTACTTCATAACAACTTTCATTCCATCTAGGGTTTCAATGTTTCTTTCAAAATGTTGATTTGGGGTAGCATCGGATGTGCTCTAGCCACGAAATTTGGTGGAGAGGTTGGGGCACATGAAATCTCCAATAACCAGAAAGGGTTTGGGCAGATTCTAAACAGATCAAGAAATAATTAATATTTTTAACAGAGTCCCTAAGTCTAAACTTAGGGAAAATAAAATATTAATGTGTATTAATATGAATCTGTGTTAGAATGGTCCAGAAGACATGGATCAAGCCAGATCTAATCTTAGTCGTTCATTAGGGACTTAATCTCGGCCGTTGAGATGTCAACAAGAAAAGTATAAGAGGAGGCTTGAGGGTCACTTGGAGAATAAACCAGAGTGATCAGTCATTCTATTCTCTAGAACGGGTTTGCTAAGAGAGATAGAATTAGTGATCGGGAGATGCAGCTGAGGGGCATTTGAATCCAGACTCCAGAGAGACAGAGAGGTAGAGATAGTGTCGGGAGAGCAGCGCAGTAGCCAAGGAGAGTGACGCAGAGCCAGCCAGGGCTCACGCGGGGCCACGCAGAAGTAGCCAGGAGCTGCGCAGAGCCTCAGAGAGGCCAACATTGCTGACGAAGAGGGCCAGAGGGCTGACGTAGACCCATCCGGGATGACGCAAGGCCAACATGAGGCGGAGAGGGGTTGACGTAGTCCAGAGAGAGGCTGACACTGGGGTTTCTGGGGCAGATTTGTGCTGAGTAGATGCCGGAAGGATTATCCAGGGTTTTAGCTAGGATCTTTGTCAGAAACTGAGAGGTATTACTACCAAGGAAACTCTCTGTTAGGTAGGCCAGTTTCGGTACTCAGATTGTACTCTGATATTGCTTAATAAGAAAACCCTCAGATAGTTGCACCGGTTTTCCCACATTGGGTTTTTCCGGGGACATTAGTCCAAAAATAATGGTGTCATATGGTGTGTCTGTTTCTGTTTCTTTTAGTTGTTGATCTATAATATGTTGATCATGCACTAGTGTTTATTTTCAGTATTTACATTGTAAATAACTTGTTAAGAAAAATAACAAGTAGATGGGAATAAATTAAATAAAGTGCATGGAGGGTTTCTAACTAAGTAAAACTAAGAAACTTCAACATGGTATCAGAGCGTGATTGCATATCACAGGAGGACTAAGGACATTAGTCGAGCGGAGCAATAGCAGCAAAAAATAGTTGTCCCGAGGTGACAGAAGTTGTTTCTAGCAAAGCAGCAACAAGGGAAGGGTGACACAGTGCCTGCGTCATCAAGGGTGAGCCGAGAAGAGGTAGTGCAGAAGCTAAGGAGGCAAAGGGAGCCTCACACAGTAGCTGGGAAGGCTGATGCAGTTGGCTAAGGAGGCTGGATTGCTGGAGTCGAGATTGCGCAGAGCCTAGGAGCTCTCACCTTCAGGTTGTTGGGGTTTAGAAGGCTGTGGGAATATTGCAGTGGCGCTGGTGAGGTACTGTAGATAGAACAGTACCTGACATAGCAAGGCCAGAGGAGTTGCTACCAAGGGTTTCTAGCTGAGGAACCTGGATCAGTGGTGTGGTAGCACAAGACGATCAGAGTAGGGAGCATCTCGACGGCGGCAGAAGGATTTCCAAGAGGGAAATCAGGACTCAGAGGGAGTTTAGAAGAGAACTTCCAGACGGGAAGTAGAGACCCAGAGGAGTCGAACAGAGAACTTCCAGGAGGGAAGTAGAGAAGCATCATGGCACTACATGGAGTAAGAGACCAGGATAGACTGGATGGAGCATCGAACTTCACAGTCTGGAAGGCCAGAATCTTATCCGTACTTGACAGGAATCGTGTCAAGAACTTCGCCTTAAAGGTAATAGCTATCCCAGTCGACCCCAATGATAATGACAAGTACAAGGAGGCGAAGGCAAGGGCCGAGAGCATTATCCTTGACAGGGTCAAGGATCATGTACTGCTACACAGACGAGAAGGAAACAACATTTGAGATGTGAGAGGCTCTCAAGAAGCTATACCAGCATACTTCTGTGCAGAGAAGAATGTTGCTTGAGAATCAATTGAGGGTGTATCAGATGAAGAAGGGAGAACCAATTGACATCTTCCTTGGAAGACTGAACGAGATCCAAGATCAGTTGACTGCTATAGAGGCAACACCAGATCAGGCGTTGATGGTGAGGACAGCCCTAAATGCTGTCTCAGAAGACTGGGAGGTATCTGTCCAAAGTACATTGAGCAGAGGGACTCTCCCACCTTGGGACGAGATGTGGGCAGCTCTTCATCAGGAAGAGATCAGACGGCAGTCAAAGACGGGTAGCAACAGCAAGGGGATCAAAGTCAAGCAGGAGGAGGAAGATGTGGCCCTAGCATTTGAGGGAAAGCAAGAGAAGCAGAAGAAGAAAGATCTCTCCGAGATCAAGTGCTTCCACTGTGGGGAGCTGGGTCATTATGCGACCCAGTGTCCAAGGAAGAAGAGTAAGGGAGAGTCTTCCGAGACTAAGGCAACGCTAGCACAGGCAGAGAAGGAAGTTTTGACAGACGATGATTGTGCCATGAGTGCACATGCACCACTTGAGCAGAAGTGGGGAGACATCGAGTTGTAGTTAGGCAGGCAATGAGGGGCAAGATCCTTGAGGTACCCAGCCTCTTGGATTGGACCTTGCTATGGGAGCCCCGACAAGGAGTAGCAGGACTAGCTGAGTGGGTAGAGATGGATGCGGATGGAGCGGCAGTGAGAGCTACAGTGCAGGAGTCCCGAGACAGCGCGAGGCTGGCATGCTGCAGTAGTGCGAGAGGCATAGGAGTGTTGCACCAATGCAGGATGGCACAGAGAGGTGTGCAACTGCGTGAGATGCAGAGAGTTGTTGCCGTAGCGCAGAGGTCAGAGAGGGAGCACTTGTCAGTGGCAGAGGGAGCTTCAGCGTCAGTGGGTGTCTCTAGCCCAACGGGGAGGTCAAATTAGGAGATCAGTTACTTACTTCTCAGTAACTAAGTTGCAGTGCAGTAGTGGGCAGCACGATGCAACATGATGAGAGGAGGTGCAATGCAGATGCAGTGTTGGGAGAAAGGACCAGTAGCAGCACAGATGCAGAGGGCGCTGTCATACAGATGCAGCTGTGGCAGTGGCAGAACCATGGGCAGCAGTACAGGATGCAACAATGCAGAGGATGTTGGGCAAGAAGGCCTAGCATCAACAAAGGTACCGATGCCAGATGATCAGAGTAATACTCAATGAGGAGTATTGCTAGAACACAATCCTTGCTAAGAGGGAGTGTTGATTTGGGGTAGCATCAGATGTGCTCTAGCCACGAAATTTGGTGGAGAGGTTGGGGCACTTGAGATCGCGAATACCTAGAAAGAGTTTGGGCAAATTCTAAACAAATCAGGAGATATTAAAATAATTAATATTTTTAATGGAGTCTCTAGGTCTAAACTTAGGGAAAATAAAATATTAATGTGTATTAATATGAATCTGTGTTAGAATGGTCCAGAAAACATGGATCAAGCCAAATCTAATCTTAGTTGTTCATTAGGGACTTAATCTCGATCGTTGAGATGTCAACAGGAAAAGTATAAGAGGAGGCTTGAGAGTCACTTGGAGAATACACCAAAGTGATTAGTCATTCTATTCTCTAGAGCAGAGTTTGCTAAGAGAGATAGAATTAGTGATCAGGAGCATAGTTTTAAAAAACGTCCGTTTTGAAACGGAAACGGCCGAGTTGATCCGTTCCATTGCCCTCCGGAGTGACTCGGTACAAAAAACGGCTCGGCTGGCCGAGTCAGCCATGACTCGGCCCAGTCATTGAATGACTCGGCCGAGTCATCGCTGACTCGACCAACTCGGCCGTTTCCTGTACTGACTCGGCCGAGTCACAAACAGCGGCCCCTAACCCACTAAAACAACAATTTAACATTATTTTAATGAAATTTTAAGGGGCTTGCTAATTGGTTTGGACTTCAAGGTGTTTTATGAATTAACTTATTGTTATTTGGGGTCCATTTCCCCCTCCCAAACCCTATTTAACACACTCAAATGCTCTCTACTATTGATATGCTATTCAAATTTCATGGTAATGTTAAATTCTTAAAGTAAAAGTGACATTCTCCTTTATTTTTCATTTTCATCCTTTTACTTATATTTTTAACATTACCATGAAATGACTCAGGATGTTTGAGAGTGGTTTCGCCCTCATTGGATTTCATATGGAGAAAGTAGAATTTTAGATCTCACTAAAAATCCAGCAGACTTATTTGTTTTTCAGGATTTCAGGATTGGAGGGATTGCAATGTTTCCATTGGA
>APFE030245834.1:0-13057 GCA_000404065.3 Pinus taeda
GTTTTTGGTTCATGGTATTGGATGCTTCGGCATGTATAAATATGTATTATAACATTGAAAGGAACATAACGAAAAATCAGGCTAGTAGTCTCGGTTTTGGGATCCTGGGGAAAATCTCTGTGTATATGTGTTTTATGTGTTATGCTCTCGCATTGTTTATTTTCTGTGTTTTAGAATTCGTATGCAGGTAATTTCTGTACAATGTTAAAACCTACAGATACTTGTTATACCTCTCTTGGTTGTCTTTGGTATGATCATGGTGATGAGATCTTGCCTCAACTCTTCCTCTGCACTCTGCACTGTGTTGTACTACAAAACAACCCCCCCATTTTTAACTAACAATAGCTAGCATTTGAGTAAAAATGGGGACCCTTTTAAAAATTTAAGCCTAAAATAATAATACCTAACTCTAAAGAGAAAACTTAGCAGAACCTTGCAAAATAAGCTAAGGAGGAAACTTATATCGCGTATCGCGCTTTTCCACATCACTATTTTATAAAACCTTTACGAAATTGTGATATGCGAAAAGGTCTTCCGCTGTGATAGCCTCATCCTGTCATTTCGCAATTTGCAAAAAACTTGAACATGCCTCAGGACAAACAATAACGATTTGTAAAATGCAATATTGCAATTTTCGCAATCGCATTTCGCTCGATATATCTAATAAGTGTTATACAATACCCCTTTAAAGACCACAATCTGTGATTAAGGAGGCAAAACATGCAGAATAATTACGTTTTAAATAATAAGAACAAACGAGTTCACAGGTTATTTAATGTTTAGCAGCCCGAGGGAGAATAATCATTTTCCAGGTTATGGGTAGTTATAATCAAATATCTCATATAAACCTTTCTCACGGTCCAAATTCATTTCACAGAGAATTTCAGTCTTAATTACCTGATATCGTTTGCGCTGATATATCTTGTCTGTTTCAGGCAAGCGACAAAAGACATGTCCTTAAGAAAGGTGATGCAGAAGCAAACTAAGATGACCATTGTTGAAACAGAGGATATAGATATGGCTCCTATCTTTGCTGATATAGTCTATGATGCAGTTGGAGGCGCAAGAACTTGGGAAGTAATTTATAATAGACTAGAGGACGAGCGTCCTAAAAGAATTGTTACGAGATAAACAACTAGGTCAACAAAGCCTTCAGGACCTCAATGCAGGGATGCCTCCCGTTCTTTCCTTTATAGGATAGGAGCAAGAGCCAAAATCCTCCCTTACATAGACATGATTAGATGGGTGGTCGAAAACATTATCATTGAAGATAGGCAGCTCAAGAATTCTAGGATGGAGCTCATAGGATTGTTCAGGGCAGAAGGCTTGAAGGCAATGTATCACATACTCGACCCGCAGGAAATCTATGACAACACATTTGTGGTTAACTTCGCAAAGAATAATCCAGATCCCTTCAAGTTAATTCAAACTTGGAGAATGTTAGACAACAAATTCAAGTATGACAAATTGGGTATGTATGAAATAACCACTTTGGCAAACCCCTACAATTATGCAGTAGCAATGTTATGTAGACTGTATGGACTGCCAAATAACACTAAGTTTTCAATAGAATGGATTCCCTTGGTTGATGCTTGTGTTGATTCCTATATCATGAATTGGCCTTCTATCCTATTTGACAACTTAGCCACCTCCATTACTGAATATCGACAAAAGAAGCCTCCTCTTCAGATAACCTCCCTACCTTCTATTTTTCTACTTATATTATGGATGCTATCTATTTTTGCACAACATTTTCAATCATGGGTTGGAAATGGACCATACAAGATCTTTACCCAATCCATATCAGTCATAAACAAACATGGGAATTGCATTACATACCTCACTTCTATAAAATATTTCATTCTATCATGTTGCCCTTACACCAAATGATTTTCAATAAGAAAGCCCCTAGATTTTCCCAAGAGGTTACAACATACCTGCTTGTTGTAGGCAAGTATTTTATTGAGGAATGGTTCACCTACATTAGGGTTTTTGGTAGCACTTCTGACCCACACGTCCTTCCCTTATATGTTTCTGATAAGCTATTAGAAAGGGAGATTGCCTACCAGACAGTGGGAAAGGGCTTGACTAAAGTTCTTAAAGATGGCAGGAAGTCATTATGGCCTACTTTCCCTATCAAATGCAGCTCTTTTGATTTATCTAATTTTGTTCATGCTACCAAGGAATCAACACAAATGGAAGCCCTCAGGCTTCATACATTGCCTACAAGGCAATTCAATCCAAACAAAGTGGCATACAATGTCACTACAGGATTAAAGATCAAGGCATACAAACATGGAGATAATTACTTTGAGGATTTGTTACAATCAAGAATTTATTTCGAGCAAGCACTTGAATGGGCAAAGGTGAACCTGAAACCCGAATATTTTCAAATATTTTAGGAATTCAGGCATGAGAGGCTCTGGGTCATTCCAATGCATCTATTAAAGCTTGAGGATAAGCCTACCCCAAGTAACACTATCCATAGTGCAACCCCTAGCTCTCAAAAGGACTCTCAAGTAAACACTGAGAATACACCAAACATAGGGAAAGTCCAGGATGTAGACAATACGGCTGAGTCCAGTAGGAAGCCGGCCGAAAAATAGGTAATGGACACCCCGACCACAGAGACAAGTTCAGAAGCCCAAGGCACTAGTTTGGAGCAGGAACGGGATTAATTCAATCAAAAATTGCAAGGCACCCAAAGCTCCAAATACTCAAGAAACAGAGGAATTCAAAACTCCTCTGAAAATTCATCATGATACAGAACCCAAGTCCGTCGACGAACAATCTACACCTATGGATCAAGAAACAACAACATCCCAACATGCTAAAGTTATCCCTGCTCTGCCCACATCAGAAATTGTTCTGAAAGTGATGGAGATACCTCCACTTGATGTATTCTATATCCCTCTCCACAAGGCTGTAGTTCAAAGGCAAAGGAAAAGGAGAAGGGTAGATGCACCAGAATTCTCACCTGGAGATGAGCCAATGGTTGTTGTTTGGAAGGACATGCCTTTCAATCCGGCCAAGAACTTGACTAGACTACCACAGTTCACAGGAGCATACATGTCACCCACTATGGACAAGGCTATTGAGGTGTCTACTATGCTAAAGGAAAAGGAGGAAAGAACCGCGCAGCTCGAACAAGAGCTCGAGATAGAAAAAGCAAACGCAAACAAGCAGGCATCCGGGTAGCTCACACAATTGCGGCAGGACATGGAAATCTTGAAAATAAGCCATGAAGTTGACTTATTGGCCAAAAACATGCAGCTCCAAGAATTACAACAATCCTTGGACAAGTAAAAGAATGTTCCCACTACTGAGGAATTCATTAAAGAGGCTTTAGAACTAAATTCTCTTGTAGTCAAGCAACAAGAGTATTTCTACCAGAAGCTGTCAAACATCACTCCATGCTTGATTACCAGCGACCAACTCACATACAAAGCCATTGACCGAAGAACAAAGTTTAATGATTTAAACACCAAAATCTCCGATTTCATTGAATGGCAGGAATCAGAAGAGGGAAAGAATGCCAATCTACCCGAGATTGAGGAAACTCATAAAGGCATCCTCTTTGCTGATTGGAATGCTAGGAAAAAACAGGTCGATCTGAAAGTCACGAGGGTAGCTGGAGTATCGAAGAACATCATTAAGGTAGTAAATCATACCTTGATCGCCACTAATCTCATGAAGGAGGGTAATGCGAAAGAAATGCCTGACTTAAATGCTCTGAATAGAGGATGCCAAGAAAAAGTGGGGAATCAAAGAGATGCAAGAACAAAACTGACTACGACCGATTGGGAGTCGTATTGGCAGTATCTGGTCAAGCCACATAGCTATATTATGACCCTCAACTGTTCTCTCCATGCGACTCAAAGGATATTGCCACCTCTTGCCGATGTAATCTTTATAGGACAACTCAAATCTCATTTCGGTCCACCTCCTCAAATTCAACCGATGATCGATATTTGTGATTTAAAGGAAAATCTGGCAGAATAGTATTTATACCCTTCTCATGCATTTAGAGAAGGGTCCAGAATTTTATCAAAAACATTTGCAAAGAATGCACTATTGTAAGTTTGTGAACGCTTTGGTGAAATAATGGAACATGATCTTTTCTTTTAGATATCATACTACTTTCCTTTGTTGATGCACTTTTGTATTTTTAGGAGACAATTTGATTTAAAAGAAGAATTTGGTTTATGCCATTTGTCAAATGAGTAGGACTTCGTACATTTGGTACTATTATCGTGTATGCATAATTCTATTTACATTTAATTAGTGGAAAAAAATTCTTTTCATGAATTATATGTGAGATTTATTGTTTCTGTGAAGCATTAATTGCACTTTTGTATGATGCAATAAATGAAGTTTTGAATTTCATATATAACTTATTAGATATGCGATATATTTTATAAATTTCTTTGACTAACTATTTAGTCAAATGAATTATGTTTTACATTATCATCTCCATTTAATTGTGTTCAATCTTTATTATCGCATGTTAAACGAATATCTTTGTAGATCACATACCATACAAGAACACCCAGGTTTATATTAGAGTAATTTAAGTTAGGGAAATTGCATCATAGAATAAGTCACTTAGATTATCATTATTCTATTGCAAAACACTCATGAACCAACCACTCTCATTTTAAAATCCACATTGGGAAACTGGTCCCATTATCCCTAGTTAGAGCCACCACATTAAACGGAAAAAGAGTTGTCTTAAGGTCCGGACCGAATGGTTATCCCTTATGTTTCGACAAGAGAATTCTAAGGCTGAAACATACTATCATAAGATGATGGTGAATATTTCCCATCAATCTCTTTCCTCGATGAGTTCAACAATGTCTTGGAAGCTTCTGACACCTTTGAGCATTATCCTTTAGTGTACCCCAAACCTGCGAATCGAGGTCTTTGCCAGACCTCCAACGATTAAATCATGCCTTGGCCATTAACACCAAGTCCTCCTCCTTTGTACCCCATCTTGGTAAGGAGTCTCATGCCAATTCCTGCAACTAGTACCTCCACATTTCTAACAGAAATAACAGCATATGAAGATGAAACTTAACAAAAACCAACATTGTTTACCTCAACAGTTGATTCTGACACAAGTGATGAGGGCTTATCTAAGCCTTCATTGTTCTTCAACTTCTCCAAGGTCATGTCCATGACTTGTAGCTGAAGTTGCAATCTCTGCTTCTCCTCTTTCTCTTCTTGTAGAAGCCTCTTTAATTCAACACCCTTTCATTGAAGGCTTTGGTCGTTTCACTTCAATTCTTCCAAGGTTGTCTCTGTGCTTGCAACTGAAGTTGCAATCAATGCTTCTCCTCTTTCTCTTCTCATAGAAGCATCTTTAATTCAACGTTATATTCTTGAAGTCTCTAGTTTATATCCTCATTTGAATGATGAGAATACGATGAAGGTGATGAATGTACACTGGAAGGTGTGGATGGAGCATCATTCTTTGCTCTTTCTTTCTCCCATTCATCATAAGCTTCATACATTATGTCCACCATTTTGGAGATCCTGAGTAAGGTCTCTTACATTTCTTTTTCATCCTCCATTGTTGCACGTTCAATCATTCACGCTTGCAATTCACATCAACGAGAAGACCGCTCTGAAACCAAACTTGATCCTGGTTCCTTTAGCTACCAGAATCATCCAAGATCTTTTACTTCTGTGATGTTGTTAGAATTTCATTTAAAAGAGAATAAAAGAACACATATGCATGCTTAAGCAAGAGGAAACATGCCAATGATCAACAAGTCAAAGCACGAGACATTTTATAACAGAGTTCGTCCAGTGTGGATGACGTCTCCGTGCTCAATGTCAAGATGGTGGAGGTCGCTTGATATACTGCTGTAACTGATGACGATGTACATGGAAGACTCTTTGTCATAACAAGGAAATACACCCTAAAACGAGAGTGGCTTGTCTCTCCATGAGACATTCCGCTTACAAGAATTCTCACTCAAAAAGGCTTCCTCTCAGCATGACAACTTAACATGATCTCACACAATGTGGCAATGAGCATCCCTTCAACATAGTTACACAAGGATCTCAAAAATGATATATAACATGAGACGGTAAATACATCTCACATAATGTGGCAAAAGTGATCCCACAACATAACATCAAGTAGGGATCTCAAAACATAATACATCATCTCAACAATTATGAAGGAAAACATGACATGATTGATTCATGTACCTGCACCTCTGAAGTTGGCAAAAAAATGGAAGGTTCAACTACAAAAATTGACTGCACCACTAAATTTCTATCATTGAGAGGTGTAAAATCAACTATCCATTTGTTGAATTTTGACATCGTTAAAATTTGGGCCTCTGGGAATATTTTAGATTCCCCGTGATTCTCCAAAGATTCTGTTCTCTGGGCTGACTGGAGATTTGCAACTCAGATCAAAAATATGATCTCTCCATCATGATACTTGCAAGATTTTGAGACTTTTGAGTATAAAGCTGGCTGCATTCTGATTCTGGTGAATTTCAGCATCCAAGGAATCTGGAAGATTCCCTCAAGATTCTTCAAAGTTTCTGCTTTGTTCGGAATCTGCAAATTTTCTAATCAAATGGTGATTCTGATATCACCATTGCGTTCCCTGTGAAATTCTAGTTAAATTGACTGTAAAATTCATATCATTATGACAAAATGAAAATTTACCTCTCGGAGAATCTTTGGGCATCAAGGAGTATTCTATCTCTAAATACGTGCCATCATTCTGCCTCCTGAAACTGTGTCAAGGTTCCACCTGGTTCATGGTTCTTCCTTTGAGTTAAAATGATATTATTCATTGAAAAGGGTGTTGGCCCTCCTCCCTTGCGCTTTGCGGAAATGAGGTTTTATGTACTCTGGGCGGCGAATTTGTGAAGGCATGGCCACTTGGGTCGTTGGCAACTCCTGGCGGGTTGTGTGTAGGTAGGTCGGGTTCTAATCCTGCCCAATCCATTTTCATACAAAGGTGGTTGCATTTTGGTTACGACACATGACATGTTTTGATATGGTTTCTATTTTGTTTTACGTGGGGGCGTCCGAGAGGTGGGCCGGCCAACTGGCCGGGTAGGTACGAGCCTCACCGCCCTCGTTTGGATTGACAGATGGCACTGAGGGGTGGCATGGGCTGGGTCCATTGGAGGTGGGCCGCCCACTGCCCATTATGTTTTGTATTATGCCATGGGGCTCGACGGGGGTCATGACCAACCGACCTAATTATGTTTTGTTTAATGTTGACCCGGCTTCGGCCTGTTTGGTCAATGGCCCAGGGTGGCGGGGTTTGGCCCCCTGCCACCCCATTTTTAATATGTATTTGTTTGGTCCGTGCGACAGGGGTGGCAGGGGTTATGGCCTGCCCCCTGTATATATATATTTTATATATATATATATATATATATATATAATATATATATATATATATATATATATATATATATATGTATATATATGTATATATATGTATATATATGTATATATATGTATATATATGTATATACATATATATATTATATATATGTATATTAGATATATATATAATATATATATATATATATTAACCATAGCCTATTCAGGTGATTTCTCAAACCTTGGAGGTTATTGGGAAATTTATGGATCCAACAGATTCACCCGCTTCTCAGGTGCTAGGTTCCCTTCCGGTTGACGGTGAAACTATAGGACATTTAAACCTGGCCCACTGCCCAACTTTGACTGCAACTTTGACTTGCTCTAACTTCTCCATACGAGCTCAGATTGGATTTTCGTTCACACCATTGGAATCATGGAGACGAGAACTACGATATAATGTTGGGTTTTTTGCAATTTGAACACTTTTAATTTTGACAATTTCTTAGCCCTTTTGGACTTCTACGTGTGCCTGTAGCCACCTGGATCATGGAAGGCAACAAAGCATGTGTTGAGATACCTCAGAGGCACTACTCAGTTTGGTCTTTGGTACAAACAGACAAAGGGAGTGAAGCTGCAAGACTTCACATATGCAGATTGGGTGGGGAGTCCATAAGACGGGAAGAGCACATCAAGAGGAATTTTCAGTGTTGGGTCAACAACAGTGTCTTGGTATACCAGGAAGCATAAATATGTGGCACTCAACTCAGCAGAAGCAGAGTACATGGTTGTAATTCAAGTAGCATGTGAGGCTATCTAGATGATAAAGATTCTTGGTTGGCTATTTTGTCAGGAGATGGCTCCTATAGTTATTTATGGTGACAATCATAGTTGTATCAAACTCTCTGAGAATCCAATATTTCATGATCGATCCAAGCATATCGACATCCAACATCACCATCTACAAGAATGTGTGTAGAAGCAGATTATGTTGTTGCAGTACATTTCGACAAAGGAACAAGATGCAAATATTTTGACAAAGGCATTGTTAAGAGGCAAATCTGAGTTCCATAGAAGCAGGATTGGGGTATCTGATAATCCCTTTCTTGTGGTGAGGGAGTGTTGAAAATGTAGCAAGAAATTCCTAATTTAATTTTGCCTTGATTAAATTAGGAGAAATTCAAATTTTAATTTCAACAAAATACTTGGGGGTAGTTAACTAAGGTGACATGGCTCTTCTCACTTTGTAAACTTTGTAAATTCGAGTTGGGGACACTTGGGTTAATTTCTACATGTTTTATTGCTAATTTGTAGCAATCTATTTAAGTTAATTTGAGTTATTCTTAGTGTAACTATTTCTCACTGTTAGTAGAGCTAGTGGAGGTTGGGCATGTAACTTTTTTCACACTAAGTGACAAGGGTGTGTGAATTTTTTTTTACACTAAGTAATCATCCAATTAACTAATCAATCAACCTAAATTAACTCATGCATGCAAAGAATTTGAGTTACCTAGTTGAGATTGGAGTTCAAGGGCATTGTATTATCGATTGTAAACTATTCCAAGTTGTAAAGATCATGGATACATTCTGTTAGAGTCGGTCTAGTAGCCCTCCATCAGCGATCAAAACTCTTTGCATTTTGCATAAGTGGGTGTCTCATCAGTGTCATCTCACTGCATTCCATTAG
The DNA here is from genome assembly GCA_000404065.3 of Pinus taeda. NCBI lineage: Eukaryota > Viridiplantae > Streptophyta > Pinopsida > Pinales > Pinaceae > Pinus > Pinus taeda. The sequence continues at coordinate 9,050 of APFE030245834.1, forward strand.
GCATGCCATAACCCTGATGGAGGAGCTGGTGTCTTTATTCCCCTCTTGGCACTGCTGGATCAAGTTGTTTCAGTCAATAAACTATATCAAAGTTGTTTGTCTTGCCTTGAGGTCAAAAGTCTTAGGTCTGGGGTTTAGGTCCAGTTTGTCTTCAAGGTCATGTCTCTAAAGTCAATAAATGCCCAGCAGGCCAAAGGGATGATTATCAAAGTGTTTCTTCAAAAGATCATCTTGTACAGTTAATTTTTACCTTGGATTTAAAAACCCTGTTTTTAAAGCCAAGGTCATTTCTCAAAATTTTGTAAAAATTGTAAAAATTCAAAAATTCTTCGAAAGTCAGCATGCAGCCCTGGTCCCCTTTGCCAAGAGTCCTCAGAAGCTATCCCTGCAAAAATTTTCAAGAAAAAACATCAATTCAACCAATTTCAGGACAAAAGGAAGCCAAAAAGTCAACAACATTTAAAATTTAAAAAGTGTCATGAAAAAACATTAGAAAGAGGGTTTTGACATGAAATAAATTCAAACCAAGGCTATAAAGTCTCTCTCTCCCTCCATTAAGCTTCATTGTGCCTTCAAGCAATAGAGAAAATCATTTTCAAGAGCATTTGGGCGGAATTGCAGAGAGGAACCATGCGCGACCTCTCCACAGCTGTGCGCGACCTCTTGGGTGGGCGCAACCTCTCCAGGGGGTTCCAGCAGTTAGAAAAATACAAGGGCGCGACCTCTTGGGTTCTGTGCGCGACCTCTCAGGCAACAATTGGTTATGAACTTGAAAAAGACCCTAAATCTCCTCAAGCTTGTCAGGTAGGTCTTCAATCATGTAAATTACGATTTGCTAAAGCTTGAAGAAGATCATGATTATGTTTTCGAAGCCTTCATTTGCAAATAAAGACTCCATGTGCTTTTGCTTGAAATGTCAAAGTTGCTAGGGTTTGATTTGCTGTTTTAAGGTATTCCTTTTCATTCCTATTGTTCCTACATTTTCCCACCTTCCATTTTTTACTCCCTTATCACTGTTATTTCATTTCCTTATCAAAAATATCAAGAAATCAAAAATCAAACCCTAAACCCTACCTCCCATAACATCCTTGCAAATGAAGTTGTATGATGATGTAAATTTCATAATTCTTCCCCTAAACTCCCTGTTTCATATGTTTTTCCCAGTTTCCCCTCCAAATCTCCCTTCCCTAACATTTCCCTTGTGCTACTTGTCCCCTTGAAACAACATTTCAAAGCAGTTAAAACAACAAATTTTAAAGTAGAAGCAACAGTACATTTCAGCCACTTTGCTCATGAAACCATGTCAGAAACCGAAACCGACTATGAGCAAAGTGATGACCATGAGTCAGATTCAGAGGTTGAGGTACAAAGGAGGAGGGGTGGTAAGGGTGGTCACCATGTGAGAGAGGATCCCATCACTTTGAGCTATTTGCAGGCTTGTCCACTGGTAGTCACATGTTTCTGCTACTTCTCATGTTATGAATTTTGCGAGAGGATTTCTAAAATTCAGCTTCACAGGGAATTGGTCCGCTTGTTTGTTTTGCATTCGCATGACGGGCATGTAAATCTTGCAGGGGTGGATTTTACATTGACACCTGAGACGGTTTCTCAAGCAACGAGGATTCCTAATGTTGGAGAAGAGTGGAACAAGCGCAAAGTATTGGACAGGATTCAGTATGAACCTTACATTAAACCTCAATATATGAGGTACATGATTGGTGTAGTTCATTTCAGATTTTTGAAGGATGAGTATGTTCCCTTGATGAAGCTCATCATGCGCTATTTCACATGTGACGGTAGATTTTCATGTTTGTTTTTCTACCATATTCGCGTGTTGATGCATTTCACACGGGTACGGATGATGAACATACCATTTTTCATATGCCAGAATATTGAGAAGATGGTGCCATTGGTCCAGACAAAGAGTCCAGCACAACAACATAGGAGCCTCTATCATTATGGTTTGATTCAGCTTGTGGTCATGCATCAGTTGGCTCAGCATGGTATCCCATGGGATGAATTCATCTCCCGAGAGTTCTTCAAAGGGACACCACCACATCCTGAGACTGTTCATGAGGAGGGAGGACCATCACAGCAACATGATATCCCTGAGACTAGACATGTCAGTTCTCCTCCATTGGTCACTTATCAGAGAGGCCACATGGCCTTATTTGCAGCAGCTACACGAGTATTATCTCCACAGCAGGTGGAAGGGGTCTCGCCTTCTTCATCAGCACCGCGAGTATTATCTCCACAGCAGGTGGAAGGGGTCTCGCCTTCTTCATCAGCACCACGAGTGTTATCTCCACACCAGGTGGAAGGGGCCTCGTTTCTGACAGCGACACAGGTATCAGAGAGGGGCAAGCAGCCCATGATTGAGGAGGGATTGTCAGGTGATCCAGATATTGACATCATTGATCTTGATGCCTGTTCTCCTAGATCAGAGCTTAAGGAGATCATCCGAGAGTAAAGGACCGAGAATGAGTCACTGCACAAGAAATTGCAGATGGAAAAATGGATAATTAACTATTTAGAGCAGCGCAACAAACAGTTGGAGGATGAGCACGAGCTTTATGAGCTGCGGAAGATTCGTGAAGACCGGGAATTGGCTCGTAGGAGACCCGGTGATTTGACACCCATAGATCGAGAATCTATGCTTATTCGGGTCAATGCTCATTTGGAGAGGTTGCTGGCCAAGTCCAATAGAGATAAGGCCCTGCTTCGGAATATGAAGAACCACTATTGGGCCTGAATGCACGTATGCAAGGCAAGAATGAAGGTGCTCCAAGGACGGTTGGCCAAGGCACTCAAACGAAGAAAAAGGCCCGATCCCCTCCATATTTTGGCCGAGGATTCCTTGAAGGAGCATGGTGCTAAATGACTCAACCTCAGCACAAATTTCAAAAATTTTTGAGCATTTTTGGTCATTTATGAATTTTTTGGTCAAAAAACAGGTTTTTGCTCCCAAGAGGTTGCGCACCGTGCGCGACCCTTTAGATTGGGAAGTCCATTTCAATAAAAGTTTGCATTTTTGGATTTTTCATGCAAAAATATACTTACCCAGAAAAGATCAAGAAATTTCACCAAATTTTGAGCCTCCATAAGGTAAAAAAAAAGCAAAAAATGACTTTATGCCACCTTTTTGACACACAGGAAGAAGTCTTGGGAGATTGCAATTTTGGAGGGGCAAATGGACACCAAATTCAGAAATTCCACTTGGGTTGGAAAGTATACATCCATACCTTTCCAACAAGCCCACTCTTGCCTCATTTGGACACTTGGAAGTGCCTCAAACGCTGCTCCAAATGTGCGTGACCTCTTGAGAATGAGTGCGCGACCTCTTGGGCAGTTTTCACAGGAATTCATCTACAGCTCAGGAATTCGCCCAACTTTGACCAGTTTTGACTTGGGATGGGATTTTTCGCCCTCTTTGATGTAATTAATGTGTTTTCATGTTGAAATGACACTTATTTACCTATACTAGAAGATTCATTCCTGAAATAGCAAACATTTAATGAATGAATTGGTTTCCTAGCTTATAGAGGCAAGTTGTTTTGACTGCCTAGATTTTAGTGATCAGTTTGGAATTGGTTGAAACAACTCCTAGGATAGTGAGCTCGACCCCTAGAGGCAAGGAAAGATGTTAGCTTGCCTATATTATGTACTTTCTTAGTCATTTTCATGGTTGGACTCTTGAGGGAGAAAGCTTCTATTGTATTACTCATTGTATCTCTGCAATTTTTGGCTAAGGAAGACCGGGGTTTTGCAGTCCTTTTTGGGATTCTTGTGGTTACATGTATTGATGGTGTGTTTCTCTTTGTACTTGTAAGTTTGTTATGTGAATCATCTTCTTACTTTTTCTTCTGAAAATTAGGCAAATGAAGTGTTAAGGTAGAATTCATGGTTGCTATGCTCTGCCTTTAAGTTTGCTTAATATCAATGTTTTCAGCTGTTTAAGGAGAATTCAAGGTGATTGCTTTCTCTCCTTAGCTCCTCACCAGTCATTCT
>APFE030245834.1:18894-64697 GCA_000404065.3 Pinus taeda
TTGCTCTCCTTAGCTTCTCACCAGTCATTCTAATCCATCCACATCTATCAAAGACATCAATACAGTCTCCTACCTTGCCCCAAAGAACCCCCTGCGAAAACTGTGTCCAATCCCCGCAGCCAAAATTGCCTTTCCCCAATTTTCCACCAAAACTCTAAAAATCCCTAAATCAAACCTTTTTATCAGTTTACTAGCCTAAAATCAGTGTTTCCACATTGGTTATCTCACCCATTGAAGATCTTTGCCGAGATAGACCGGAGAGAGCCCTCTCCTGCCCCGTAGGGCTAGCTACGAGGCTAAGTGTTTTGATGTTGCCTTGAAGTTTACCTTTTTCAGCCTGAGGTGAAATTTCAAGTGCTAACACATTCAAAGAAGGACCTAGAAGAATTGCACAATCCAAATTGAGGAATTTCCTAATTAATAGGGGCCTAATCCCAAAGGGAACAACGCAAGGAAATAGGGGCTTGGAGGTTCAAAATTTTGGCTAAGTGTTGGCCAAGGCCGGTTAGTAAGGTGGAGGATAGAAGATATAGGTGCAGGTTTAGCTCAAGATTGAGCATAACATATTGTATTCATCTAGATTCTTTGATTAATGAAAAATAGATAGTAAGGGGTTTTGAGTAGTTGCTTTCCCCTAGATAAATCTATGTGTATGTGTGTTAAATCTTGATGCATGTTAATGATTTGTGTTCTCGATCATGAATTTGCTTATGCAGATCAGTGGAGTAGCTTCTAGTCTGGTGATTTAGTAAATTTCATGAGCAATTTAATCTACACATTAATTTCTACATGATTTTCTATGTGGTTGAGGTCTCAAGAAAAATATCCCCCTCTTGGAAGTTGTGCTCCTCCCTATCATGATTTTCATACATCTTTTGTTGAATTTGTGCTACTTGTAGGTCCTCCTATAGGATTATAAGAATATGTTGACTCTCCTACAACCAATCCTTGACCATTGGTGCCCTATTGTCTCCTAGTGTCATCTTTATGAATGTGGGAGGATCATTTCCATAAAATAATTTGAAAGGAGTCATATCAATAGACATATGGTAGGTAGTGTTATAATAGTACTCGCCAAAGTGCAACCACCTAATCCAAGTTTTTTGTTTCCCTACCACATAGTTTTGTTGTGATGCCCCATCTAACATTTACCCAAATTCACAAGCTCGTTAGGGTAAACATGAGACGGGTGTCACTATGACATGAACGACCTCCAAGTTCCAGTTATGGAAGCGGGGCCAACACACTGACAACTTACAGACATCCTTTAGGAACACTAGATCACCTAGAAGTCCGTCCACAATCTCTGATGACCAGATCCAAAGATAGAACTACTTTTTCACAAGCTTAACCACCAACCACAAGCACAACATAACATGCATGCGGTCATGAGCCTCGAACTGCACTTATAAGCTAGTCTCCATGTGGTTATGACCTAAAATCCCCAGTTCAGTGGCAACGGTTTAAGATTTGAGACACTTTTTCAGGCTAGCCACCAAACCACTGCCTAGAACTTCTTATAACTCCCCAAAACCATAATTAACATGATGAAAATACAAAACATTCAAACTTGAAGAAAGAAATTACCCTAGACTACCCTGTATAAGATAGACATTTCATCAAACATATGGTAAGCATGAAATCTAGAGGTCATGCATGCATATATGATCATAAACATCTAAACTTCATCTGAGAATCACCAAGATGACTCTATGCACTCTCTAGCTAGCTACAATAACACTTGTTAGTGCATGCATTCATCAACCATTCAATAACTTATCAAAACATGGCAGTAGCGATTGATACATTATATCATATAACCAACATATAACTAGAATTCATACCATGGAAAATCAACCATAATATCACTAGCATAATCACTACAAATTCTCATAGATAACAATAGGAAAATATCTCATATTAACATATGGAAATGCCAACCAAGTCAGGGACTTCCACGTACCACTCGACCATAGATTGAGCTAAACCAAATCTCTTTTAAACCAATCATCCCTACACCATACTCCAAGCATGAATGTGGGATCTCATGGAATAAACCAAGACAAAACCAACTAGGGCTTCCTGAGGCTAAACCTCAACCATCAACTAAAGTGATTCCACCTCTACGGTCTGGAAATCACTAACATCAACCAAATCGGTCTCTATCCAATCTGTCCAGGGCTCCAAAGAATTTGTTCTAACAGTGGCTCTAGGCACTAGTAGCTCAACACACCAAGGGATCCAAAGTGTTTGTCCCAACCAATGGCTCCAGGAACTAGTAACTCAACCTAAGTTGTTCCAAGGATTCCAGAGTGTTTGTTCCAACCCAAATCCATAAGAAACCTAAGCACCAATCAGAAAAACAAGTGGGAAACCCACAACACCATGGATATCTAGGAAATGGAAAGGCAAGGCTTAAACCACTATCAATCGAGGAAAATCTCCATTCAATTGACAACATATAACCAAGGAATTACATGCATATCCCGTGCATCCAAATATCAACAAGGACATCACATATGCAACTTGTTACCTACAAATTATCCTTGTTGTAGTTGTTGATCCAACTGTCTCCTTGCGCTTCCCTACTTTCCTTTGCTTTCTTTCTCGAATCCAAGTGAATGCTAGAGTGCTCCCAGGATGCTTTAAGTGTGAAGAGTACAAGAGAGTGAGAGAATGAAAGGAGAGCTCCAAAAGTAAACTGACAAAAATTGTAATGACCAAAATCTCAACTAGAAAAAGTCGTAATTTGTTTCTCTTATGCCTTTTTATCATTAAAGTCTCATTTTCCTTCATCGTTCCTCTAATCTCCCTTGCATACAAATCAATGTCTCTTCACCTTCCTTTTCTCCTACTTTCCTTTATTTTCATAATTAAAATGCCAATTACTGCATCTTTGTCGTCGCCAATTATTTTGCAAACTTCCATAGCCATTAATTAACCACAAGTGATGCCCACTATAATGGTTTTCCCACCATTAAGCTTGGAATACATGTTCCATGACCTTGGTCTTGTTTTATTTACATAGGAAATCAATTAGGGGTTGTTATAAACCCCTTCCCGTTGGGGGAACACTGTCCTTGGTGTTGAATGATGCCTATAACCAACAAGCACATGCTTCCCATGGAGCTCTATAAGACAAGTAGCATTTACACCATACCAAACTGCTGAAACCATGAAAACCATACTACTTATTGCATCTTTATAACATGACTTGTTCAACATTTACAACATACTGCTTATTGGAGCTTTATAACACAACTCATTGTAGTATCTACAATATACATATGCACGAACAGAAACCAAAACACATAAATTAGACTCATCTGCTCAAGTAGAAAATAAAGAGGGATAGAAGGCCCACATTTAATCAACAATCTCCCATGTAGCTTCATTGAGCCCAAAGTGCTTCCATTGCACTTCAGCTTGATTGATTGATCGATTTCGGAGCATGAGTTGTTTTTGTTGCAAAATGCACTAAGGTTATAGCTGGAATTCTCCCTTTAGTTCCACCTGCAATATAGACTAATCTATAACAAACCCCTGTTTATTTTCCATGTAAATAAAAAAGACCAATGTCATGGGACATGCATTTCAAGTTAAATGTTGGGCAAAACACTTTAGTGGGCATCACTTATGATTAATTAATGACTATGGAAATCGACAAATGCAATGACAAGGAAAAGAGGCAATAAATGGCATTTAATTATGAAAATAAAGGAAAATAGGAGAAAATGAAGGTGAAGAGACACATATTTGCATGCAAGGAAAATTAGAGGGAAAATGAAGGGAAATGGAAAAAATAGAGGCATCAATGATAAAAAGGCTTCAAAGAAACAATTGCTAACTTTTGAAAAATTTTGGTCATTACAACTTTTTGTTAGTGTTAGCTTGCTCTCTCATACTCTTGCACACTTAGAGCATTCTTGGAGAACCACAACATTCACTTGGATTTGGAGAAAGAGGGCAAAGGAAAGTAAGGTAGCACAAGGGAAAGGTTGGATTCACAACTACATCTTGATTGATTTGTAGGTAACAAGTTGCATGTGTGATTTCCTTGTTGTTTTCTTGATGCATGGTATATGCATGTGGTTCCTTGGTTATGTGATGTCATTGGCATAGGAATTTTCTTGGATTAACAGTGGTTTTAGCATTTACCTTCCATTTCCTGGACACCCATGGTGTTATGGGTTTTCCACTTGTTTTTCTGATTGGTGCTCAAGTTCCCAATGGTTGTGGGTTGGAACAAATGCTCTAGAATCCATGGAATATCTTGGGTTGAGTTACTAGTTCCTGAAGCTGTAGGTTGAGACAAATGCTTTGGAGTCATTGGTGGGTTGAGTTAATAGTACCTGGAGTCGTGATTAGAACAAACACTCTGGAGCCCTGGAAGGTTGTGCATTGAGTTACCAGTTCTTGGAGCCCTGAAAAACTTGGGTAGAGACTGATCTGGTTGATGTTAGTTGTTTTTGGGTCGTAGAGGTGGAATCACTATGGTTGAGGCTTGAGGTGGTTTGGCCTCTAGAAGCCCTGGTTGGTTTTGACTTGGTTTATTCCATGAGATCCCACATTCATGCTTGGAATATAGCATGGTGATTGGTTGAAAGAGAGATTTGGTTCACCTCAATCTATGGTCAGGTGGTACATGGAAGTCCCTAACTTGGTTGGCATTTTCATATGTTAATAAGAGTTATTTCCTATTGTGATTTATGAGCACATGTATTGGTTATCATGTTGACATTATGGCTGATTTTCCATGGCTTCTATGTTGGTTGCTATGTTGGTTATATGCTAGTTATATGATGTATTTTATCTATGGATATTGACATGTTTTGATAAGTTACTGAATAGTTGATGAATGCATGGACTATCAAGTGTTATTGTAGCTAGCTAGAGAGGGTTTAGAGCCTTCCTGATGATTCTCAAGTGAAGACTATCAATTTATGATCAGATATGCATTCATGACCTGTAGATTATATGTTTATCATATGTTTGATGAAATGTTTATCTTGAATTAGGCATGTATAGGTTAAATTCTTGCTTGAGAGTGAATGGTTAGCATTGTTATCATCCTTTCTATGATTCTAGAAAGTTACACGTAGTTCTAGGCAGTGTTCTAGAGGCTAGCCTTAAAAAGTGGCTCAGATCTCGGAACCACTGGCACTGAACTGGAGGATATAGGTCATAACCACATGGAAGCAGGCTTTTGTGTGCATTTGGGGCCTCATAACCACACTCTTGCCTTGTTATGCATGTGTTTGGGGTGTTAATTCAAAGACAGAGGGTTCCAGCTCAAGGATTGATCACTTGGAGTGGTTGTTTAGCTCCTGAATGATCTATAGTCCCTATAGGATGTCGATAAATGTTCAATTTTTAGGCCCCACTTCCTTAATTGGAACTTGGAGGTTGGGTCATATCATAGTGACGCTCGTCTCATGTTTACCTTAGTGAGTTGATGAATTTGGGTAAAAGTGGCAGAAGGCATGTTACAGGGTGGTAATCAAAGCTTTTAGGTTCAAACACTTGGACTAGATGGGCTAGATCTGATTGTTATGTATGCATGTTAGTTGTCGATATGTTTGCTATGCATCTATTGTGATGCTCATTGTTGCAGTCTCGTGTCATCAGGATGGTGTAGATATAATTGATATGTTGATATCATTGTGTATGTATATTGTGCTAAACTGGACTGATTTTTGTAGGTGAGATAACCTCCCCTAAACTTCACTAAGGTATGATTTTGATTATTTATATATTTGGTTTATCTAACATGACATGTTTGCAGGAGATTGAAGATTAGAGATTACGAGAAAAATGTTGGATTATAGTTCACGCGACTCTCCTTATAGATCAGCTGAGCAACAAGGAGATATGTACTCTCTCAATATAGTAGATACACTAAGATGTCTGAAGGCAAAAATCAAAAGTTGCAAGGTATATAATGACACGATAATTCAGTCACAGGAAATAATTGCTAGAGCTGAGGAAAAGCAAGTCGAGGTTAATGCAATGATCCTTTAGAGCTTATCAAATTTGTAGAGACAGGGACAACCACAGATTAGTCATTGAAAAGAGGAAAGAACTAATGGATCTATGGTAGTAGGTCTCGATCATGATACAAGCTGGACAGGGTTGACACAGTCAGAGGTGGTAGATGGTTGGATACACCTAACAGGAGAGGTAGCGCTTATGGGTTCTATTCTAGTTCCGATTAAGAGAGAGATCACCATCGTCATTAACTCCAACATCCTTACAGGAGGAGTGGGAGGGGGTACTTTCAAGATGAGTTCAAGAAATCCAAGCCTCCTACATTTGATGGAGAGATGAAGAAACTGGAAGATAAAAAAGCATGACTACTTGGGATGAAGAGGTTCTTTGAATTCCATGATTATACAAAGAATATGAAAGCCAGGATAACTATTTTCAGTCTCAAGGGAAAAGCATATATCTGATGGGAAGATGTGAAGCGTGTTAGAGGCATTAAGACAAAAGAGTTGAGTTGACATGAGTTTAAAAGACTCTTCAAAAAGAAGTTCTTGTTTGAGAGATATTATGATGGAAAGGCTAAGGAGTTTTATGAGCTTAAGATGGGCTCTTTGACAGATGAAGAGCATACGACCAAGATTTCGGAGCTGTTGAGGTATGTGCCCTACCTCAAGGATGAGAAAACAAAGGTTCAAAGGTTCATCAATGGACTATCATTAGTATTATAGGATCAAAACGAGTATGATGATTCTCGGTGATCGGAGGAAGTCATTGGGAAGTTGAAGCATTATTATGAGTAGACTAAGCATAATTTTGGGCCTAAGCGTGATTGGAAAGGTAATGCTAAGAATAAGGGAAGTGGGTGAAGCGAAGAAGATCTCAGATTATAGGTGATAATGAGAATGTAGTGTTGTACAAGAAGTTTAATGTAGTTGACAGAGGACATGGGTCTCATCCTGAGGAGCAGAACAAAGGCGATGGCAAGAAGCCTTTGCAATGTTAGACTTGTGGTGGAGAGCATTGCAGTAGAGATTTTTTTTCACACCAAGGTGGCAAAGCTCAAATTTACAGTGCTCAGGTGACACAGACAGTTGGAGATGTTGGGTAGAGATTTCCTCAAATTTATGCAACACTTGATAATAATACCAAGGTCATGGGACACATATTCCAAGTTGAATGTTGGGAAAAACAATTTAGTGGGCATCACTTGTGATTAATTAATGGCTATGGAAGTTGGCAAAGACATTGGCAAGGAAAAGAGGGAATAATTGGCATTTAATAATGAAAATAAAGGAAAAATAGGAGAAAAGGAAGCTGAAGAGACACAAATTTGCATGCAAAGGAAATTAGAGGGAGAATGAAGGAAATTGAATAAAATAGAGACATCAATGATAAAAAGGCTTCATAGAAACAATTTCCAAGTTTTGACAGCTTTTGACCTTTACATCTTTTTGTCAGTTTTAGCTTGTTCTCTCATACTCTTGCACACTTAGAGAATTCTTGGAGCACTTTGTTATTCACTTGGATTTTGAGAAAGAGGGCAAATGAATGAAAGAAAGTGCAAGGGAAAGTTTCGATCCGCAACTATAGCTAGATTGTTTTGCAAGTAATAGTTAACATGTGTGATTTGCTTACTGATTTATGATGCATCATATAAGCACACGATTCCTTGGTTATTGTTGCAATTGTCATGGGGAATTTCTTGGATTGACAATGGTTTTAGCCTTGCCTTACAATTTCCTGGATAGCCATGGTGTTGTGGTTTTTCCACTTGTTTTTCTAATTGGTGCTCAGGTTCTCGATGGCAACAGGTTAGAACAAATGCTCTGGAAGCCCTGGAACAACTTGGGTTGAGTTACTAGTTCCTTGAGTTGTAGGTTAGGAAAAATACTATGGAGCCCTTGGTGGGTTGAGTTACTAGTCCCTAGAGTCGCGGTTGTAAGAAATGATCTGAAGCCCTGGAAGGTTGTGTGTTGAGCAACTAGTTCATGGGGCCCTGGAAAACTTAGGTAGGGACTAATCGGGTTGATGTTAGTGATTTCTGGATTGAGCTACTGTTTGGTAATTTAATTGGTGTTAAATTACTTACCTGAACTATCAACCAGGGCTAGTAAACTGATGAAATGTATGTGCACTGTTTGTGTTAGTAGTCCTTATTACTTAAACAATTCCTAAGTTAATTTGAGATATCGAAATGCACATGTTTCTCTACAACTATGTAAGTAAATAAATCACTCATAAAAATGGAATCAATTCTATTTCTCTTGCTTAAAGGAAAGATCACACCCTTCTTGAAATAAAATTCACACTTGCTTCACAATTGTTAAAAGTAAAATCACACACACACTTGCTTTAAAATGAAATCACACACACACTTTATTTAAAATGAAATCACACACACATTTTATTTAAAATCAAATCACACTTGCTTGAAAATGAAATTTAACAATGTAAATAGATCTACTCTTGAGAAAAAGAAAGATTAACTCTGCAAATGAAAATCTGATCTATACAGCTACAATGAAAAGCTATGTGACTGATCTATGTCAACTTATACTCTGTCCATGTGCACAGGAAATATCGCTGAACTCAACAATAGAATGATTAAATAAACTTGTTGCAAAACAATCTTCAACTTACATGAAAAAATCAGACCTTGAGTGATTAAATGAACTAACAAAATCCTACCGGAAACACAGAAGAAAATACTAATTGCAAATAAAAGTGAACCTTACTATCTCAAGGGGGCACTCTTGTGAGAAGTAGGTGTCAATACAATTCCTTCGTGAGATGATTAACCAAGCATTAAGTCACACAACAGAGGAATAAAATAATGTCTTTAATTGCAAAAACAAAGTTTAAAAACAATATCCAAATCTATGTCTATCATGCCAAGAGGCAAATTTATAAAACTCCTACGCATAATTGTTTCAGAGTATTACGTCCTTATGTTAATCGAAGATGACTAAAATTAACATTAAAAGATAAAATAACGTGAGCTGAATATCTACATTCACTAATTCCTCACTCGTTTGATTCGCCTTCCTTGGTGGTTGAATTTCACTTTGACCGAGCTGCTACGGTGTCTTCCTTATCGATCTAGGTTATGATGGTAGGAACGAATTGTTGTACCAACTAATTGACACCTGCCCATGCCTTGTTCTCCAGTTGAAGCTTCACAACACATCAAACCTTGGACTTAGTTGCAGAATCATATATCAACTGCAAAATTGTTGTAATTCAGTAGCTCAGGTAAATATTGAGTTAAATAATAAAGACAAATGAGATTTATGAAATAGAAGATGATTATGCACCTGCTATGCCATAAACCTTGTAATCTGATACCCAAATTAGAGTTATGAAGGTCAAAAAGGGGAGAATGGAGTATAAGAAGGTTGTAAAAAAGAGGCAATTTTGGGGTTCAACATTCCCCCACATGGAAGACATTGCATGTCCTCATGAAAAATTTCAAAATTTGTGATTTTTTTTTTCTGCCACTGAGCTTCTTTAGATACCTGAGCAAGAACATCCAAGTTAGTCCTTCTTGCTTTCTTGATGGTGACTACCATCCTTAGTTTCTTCATCAAAATTCTGTGTTGCAGACTCATAATCTTCCTCTTAAGAAATATGCTTTAGTTGTCAATTTCTTATTTTTCTTATGCCATAAACCAAGATATAGCAGGATGTTGTCATTTTGAGTTCTCTAGATTTCATTCTTTGCCTTTACTGTTTCATTGTCCTGCTTCAAATGTCTATTCAATATTTCCAATTCATAAATTTCTTGCTTGAGGGTGTCTTCAACTTGGAGTTCTCCTGAAATATTAGAATGAATTCCTCCATTTTATTCTTGGTTTGAGGATGATGCAACAACTTTACCTATAGATATTCTTTCCAAAGACTCTATATAATCATAAATTTCCTGCTGGACATGATCAATCTCTGGAGTTCTTCTAGCTGGACTGGAAATTGGTGATGGAACTCTCGGTTCCTCTTCTTCTAAATTGACAAATTTTGGAGATTGGTGAGACTATTCATGCACTATCTTGTTGAGCCTTGCACTTCTTCTTAGTTTATTCTTTCGATGAACTTTCCCTTTTATTGCTAGCTATATTTCTCCTAACATTCTTTTTCTTAAGAGTTTCTAACACATTTATAAGAGGGATTTCATCATCAAAGAATTGCTCTTGTTGTGTTTCTTGTGCATGTGAGTTTTGTTTAGGGTTTGAGAGCAATTTTATTCTACTCTTCTTGGTCTTACCGCTAAGCTCTTCTTTTTCTACTTCCTTAAAATGATTTATATTTAAGAAATCTCCCCAATTATCTCCTATGTTTCTCATATGGGCCTCAATTAGGATTTTCACTAGGCGATGATGGTATAGGGCATTATCTATAGATTGTATCTTCCTTTGAATACCAACCATATTTCTTAAGATATGAAGTAGGAATATGGTAGGTTAATTTCATTCCTGTTAAGAAAATTCATCATGAAGCGTGCATAATAAAAGAACATGTTACTAAATCTTCCTTCACAAGTTATAAACTTTTGAATGATCAATAGAAAATTCCTCCATTTATTCTTCAAAGCTATGACTGGTATTCCCTTTTTAAACACAAAAGTATCCATACATGGATTCTTGAGGAAAATTTTCGATTCTTTCTCTTCAATTTTTTTTTCTTGAACCAACTCTCTCTAATTCTTGGAAATCTAGTAGCTTTTGCTACAAAAGACTCTATCAGGACCAGTTTCACGTCCCCAATTTCTACTTCAATGCCATCGTATGCCCTAGCGAAAGACTTTGTCTGCTCTTTCTCATGCCCATGGAATTTCTCCATGAATTCTAGCCACTATGCCTGCTACAACAATTGTCTGACATGTGGGTATCCTTCAAGAAGCTTAACCCCATTCAACTCTAATCTTACAATCACCCCCATGTTAGAGAAGTTTAGCCCATAATTTCTCTTTCGACAAGGTTAAGGGGAGGAAGGAATTCGAGTATGGACTGAAACAAAGAAACAAAATTTAGGTGAGCGTAGTCTCGACAATTAAATATGGTTGAGTGAAATGGTAAATGGAAGTATTATGCATGAAGTGGAATGATGAATGGAGAGGAGAGGGTGAATTTCAAATGGTTCGTGACTGAATTGGTTGATAAGACATAGATATTTTCGTTAAAAACGAAGTCATGTGAGAGTAATAAGGGTAATCATTATTCAGTATGGTAGTACAATGATTACTCATCATTTATTTCATAACTCAAATGTTTTACCTTTATTATATAACTTAATATT
This sequence comes from Pinus taeda, assembly GCA_000404065.3. Taxonomy (NCBI): domain Eukaryota; kingdom Viridiplantae; phylum Streptophyta; class Pinopsida; order Pinales; family Pinaceae; genus Pinus; species Pinus taeda. The sequence continues at coordinate 30,169 of APFE030245834.1, forward strand.
TACATGCCTTAGATCCTTTGTCTTACAAATTTTGATTTGTCTTACAAATTTTGATTTGTCTTTTGTAAGTTTTCAGGTTGCTTCAGCTGCAATCTTCATTGAATTTGATTTTGCCATGATCTTCATTTGCCCTAGTCACAATCTATCAAGTTAGTTGCAAAATTCCATTAGAGCTGTAGATTGTTGACAATTCTGTAGCTACTTTATTTTTTAAAAGAGAAAAGAGGGTTAAAAAGAAAATGGGACTAGAATAGGGAAAATAAAATCTAAGCTGCCAAGAATTCTTGGTTTTCAACCTGGATTTTTTGTATAAACATGCCAACAATGTTGGTTTCATGTTTATACAATTAATATTTTTTTTTTTTTTTGAGAAAGAAAGTAGAAGGCTAAGTTGGAGAGGAAGAAGAATCTTCCTTGACCAACTTCAAATCAAGATTATCCTGCAGGTTTCTTATGGATTTTTCCCTTGTTAATGGTTTATGATATATTCATAATCTATGACCATTTACAAGGAAGGTTACTTTCTCTTCATCGATGGTTCTGATCTTGGCTGCTCCATTATCAAAGACAATTTCAATCTCATAAGGGCCAAGCCAATGAGTTTGAAATTTTCCTTGAAAATCTTTAAATTTTGACTCAAAAAGCAATGTCCAATCACCAGGCTGAATTTTATTTCTTTGATAAACTTATCATACCACCCGGGTCTTTGTTGTTGGACTATATTGGTTCTATGAATAACATCTTGTTGTATCTCATCAAGTTCATTCAATTGCTCCATTCTTTGTCTTTGGGCTTCTCATAAATCAAGACCCAACATGGTTGTTGTTTTAAAAGCATTTATTTGGAACTCAATAGGAAACATGACTTGCTTTCCATAAACAAGTTCATAAGTAGTGTCTCCTGTTGTATTTCTCCATGTGGTAAGATATGCCCATAAAGCTTGTGGAAGATTTTATGTCGAATCCCTTCTATGCAGATGCATAGTCTTGGTAATAATTGCTTCAATTACTTTATTGGTAGATTCAACTTGTCCATTAGCTTGTGGATGATATGGAGTTGACTTCCTATGTTGGATTGTGTACTCCTCCATTATCTTATGTACCAACTTGGATGTAAATTAAGTGCTAGATTGATATGTCACAATTTCCCTGGGGACACCAAAACGAGTGAAAATATCTTAAAAAGAAATGAAACTACAATATTTTCAGTAGAAAAAGGAAATGCTTTAGCTTCTACCCATTTTGTGACATAATCTGTACAAACAAGAACGTACCTTTTTTGTCTTGACGATGGATTGATTGGACCAACAAAATCCAAAGTCCATTTCTCAATAGGTTCAATAAGTACCTGAGGTTGTAGAGGCATTTCATTCGAAGGAACAAGTTTCCCCATTCTTTGACAACTCTCACACCTCTTAACATATTCCTTGGCATCCTTAAAAAGAGAAGGCCAATAATATCCTATGAGAAGGACTTTATAAGCAATTATTTTATCAGCGAAATGTCCTCCACATGGTTCATCATGACAAGCCTTTAATATTTCTGGTACTTCATCCTCTCTAACACATATTCGAATGATTAAGTTAGGTCATGTCTTGTACAATTCTTCATTTATCCATGAATAAGATGCACTAGTTTGAATAACCTTCCTTTTCTCTCGAGGAGACAAGTATGATGGTAACTTCCCTATAGCCAAATAATTAGCAATATTTGCAAACCAAGGAGATTTAATAATTACTGCAAAAAGATATTCATTAGGAAAATTATCTTCTGCATGAACATTATTATTATCATTTTGGATCCTACATAGAAAATCAACAAATGTGTTTTGTTTTCGAGGTCTATCCAAACTAGTAATATTGAATTCTTCTAATAACAATAACCATTTTGTAATTCTGCCATTAGTAATTGATTTATTCATTAAATATCTAATTGTAGAATGATCCGTGTGAATGAAGGTTTCATAACTAGTGATATAATGTCTGAATTTATTGATGGCATGTGCAGCAACTAAAAACTCCTTTTCTGTTACAGTATAATTCAACTCTGCAGGGGTCAAATTTGTGCTTGTATAGTAAATGGCATAAGGAGTTAAATCTTTTTTGTCCTAATACAACTCCTAAAGGTATATCCTAGGCATCAATCGAAATGTGAAAAGGGAGTCTCCAATTTGGTCCTCTTAAAATGGGTGCTTTAGAAATATTTTCTTTCAATGTTTCAAAATATTTTTGGTAGTTAGAATTCTAGTTGAATTCACAATCTTTTGTAAGTGATTTAAAAAGTGGAGAGGCAATCTTTGTAAAGTTTTCTATAAATCTTCTATAATAGCTAGTAAAACCAACAAAACTTCTAACATCCCTTTGACACGCAGGAACCGATAACTTGGAAATGACTTCTACCTTAGATGCATCTACTTTGATTCATGAAATGTGGTGGCATAAAACAATTCCCTCAATAAACATCATAAAAAAAATCCATGGATTAATAAGACATTTGCTTCTTTACACCTAATGAGAACTTTTTCCATTTTTTTAAGAGCTTCTTCAAAAGAATTTCCATAGATAGTAAAATCATCCATGTAAACTTCCACACAATCATGAATTAGATCAGAGAAAATACCTAGAACTTCCCTTTGGAATATTGCAGGTGCATTACATAACCCAAAAGGAAGTACTCGATAAGAATACGTTCCCCATGGACAGGCAAAAGTTGTTTTATCTTGATCTTCTGGAGCTGCTTGGATCTGGTTATATCCACTAAAACCATCCAAGAATGAAAAATACTTTTTCCCTGCCAATGTATCCATGACTTGATCTATAAAAGGAAGTGGAAAATTATCTTTTAAAGTAGCTTTATTCAATTCCCTATAATCAATGCATACTCTCCATTTTCCATTCTTTTTTGGAACAATTACCAATGGTGAAACCCACTCGCTGTTTGATATTGGATAAATGAAATTCCCATTTAATAATTTTTGTAATCCGTCTTTAACAATTTCCCTTAAATTTGGATTCATTCTCCTATGGGGTTGTCGGATTGGTCTGGAATTTTATTCAATATAGATACAACACATACAAGTGTTAGGGTCAATTCATATCAGTGTATTCCCATGCATAAGCAGAGGAATGTTATTGCAACATATTTATTAATTCTTTCTTTTGAGATTCTTCCAATTTATCATTAATATTCAAAGTTTTCCTTGGAAAAAAATCTATTAAAGAATTGCCATATTTTTCCATAGAATGTAAAACCATCTGACAATATGATAGATATTCAATATTACATTGTTGTTGAAAACTGTGATTTTTTTCACAATATGAGGAAGATTCATTATTTTCCATTAAATTCAAAATTTGATCTTCTTCATCTATTTGTGAAGTGGCAAAAATTGGTCGAATATCAAAGTTTTAATTATCATCTTCTACCCATGCTTCACTTTCTACTTCTATCATTGTTTTTAAAGAAGGATATAATGTGAATTTCTTTGTCGAACTTCCATTAGAGATAAACATATCACCAGATCTACAACTTATAAAAGCGTTAGCTGTAGCTAACCATGGTCTTCCTAGAATCAATGGGTGTCCTCCTAGATTATTATTGGGTGTCAAGATCATAAAGTAAACAAGATATTCCCAAGAATCTAATGATACAAATACATATTCTAACACACCATCAGGTTTGATAAGAGATCTATCTGCCAGTTGCAATATTGTAGGTGTATATTGAAGATTGGGAAGTTTCAATTTATTCATAATTTGTTTACTCATGATATTTATGGTTGCTCCTAAATCAATCAATGTGTTTGGAATCTCAACGCCATTAATATGTGTTTTCACAATGGGACATTGTTGAGCCCCAAAACTACCTCTCTTCCACACATCTTCTTAAACCTTTTCTCTTATATTTTCCCATATCAGTGCCTCATAAGCTATCAAAAGTTGTTACATGATGATTTCAGGAGTACATTTGAGTGATTTTTAAATTATATCATTGTGTGTGCTATTTGATCTAGGTTTTGTTTATCAGCTACAAAATGTAACCACTTTTCGCAGCTAACTCGCAATTCCGCATCCATTTTCATTGTTCTGTAGGTTACAGGTGTCAGTAGGAGAAACGAGACACATCAATAGCTCAGGAATGATGCACACATGGATGAGGTCTTATTTGCTTAGTCGAATTCGTGAAGAAAGGTACCGGTCAAAGGATGGTCAACAGAGAGTCCTGCGTCAACTAGGACTCTGTTCCTGCACGTAAAAGAAGCCTGAGCCGTTCCTGAACTCATGGATCCGTTCTTGCCACCTACAGGCCATCTCCATAATGCAATCCAACATCCACTTTGCGTAGATTTATTGCTCATGGCAACAGAGAGGTTGAATCCTCGGATTCTGACATGTTCACGTGTCCATTGCTGAAGAAATTCCTCTGAAAAACAATTATCTATTTCCTCTATAAATAGAAACGTTTGCAACGCAGATAGTTAGTCTTGATACTGTTGATGTAGCGTTATTTTGCTGTTGTGTAACCGAGAGACATATTCCTCTGTTTCATAATACAAAAACTCTGTTATTTTCACATGGTTATTTAAAGTGTGGTTTGAAGTGACAGCGTGTTAGTCCAAAGCTGTGCAGAGGCCCCCTGTGTGGCTGAGGTTCTTCTTTTGTTTTGTTTTTTGTTTTTGTTTTCGTTTTTTGTTTTTTGTTTTTGTTTTTTTTGTTGTTGTTTTTGCTTTGTTTTGTTTTTTGTTCTTTGTTTTGTTTTGTTTTTTTGTTTTTGTTTTTGTTTTTGTTTTTTTTTATTTTTTGTTTTTTGTTTTTTTTTATTTTTTGTTTTTTTTTGTTTTTGTTTTTTTGTTTGTTTGTTTGTTTGTTTGTTTTTTTGTTTTTTTGTTTTGTTTTGTTTTTGTTTTTGTTTTTGTTTTTTTTTGAGCTGTACATTTCTCATGTTTTGCTTATGGTTTTAATCATTCTAATCCTGTACATGCTTTTGCAGCTTGTTATATTTGCTACTAACACTAATCAATGCATTTCAGAATAAGTTATGCTCGAGCTTTTTAATGTCGTTTTTACATCAAGTGGTGATCTGAGACTTGCTTCCTCTGCTGAACTTTAGTTTTCAATTCCAGTTGTTATGCTTTTATTTAGTGAGATTTGTTTACTGGTTAAGATAGTTTAGACATTAGTTCTTCATGCTATATGATGATATCTCCGGAGCCTTTAGCTTAACCCAGTTTTAAAAGTTAATTGGCGAGCTATTGTGATTATGGGTGAAGTAATTGATTTTGATTTCATTAGTCTGCAAGTAGATAGTTTAGATCAGTTGTTTCATGCTATATGATGATATTTCCAGATTCTTTAGCTTAACCCCGTTTTAGAAGTTAATTGACGAAATATTGTGATTATAGATGGACTAATTGACTTTGCTTTCATTAGAGTGCAAATTAGATAATTTAAATGTCATTCTTTCATGCCATATGATGATATTTCTGGAGTCTTTAGCTTAACCCTGTTTTAGAAGTTAATTGACGAAATATTGTGATTATGGGTGAAACCATTGACTAGTTTCCAGTTTCTTTACTCTTTAGTTTTGAGTGCAACAATTTATTAGATTTCAATTCTCTAATTAGGATGGACAACAGAGATGGTAACCTCATTTTCAGTATTTCATTTTTAGCTTGATTTATGTAGCTGCATGTTTCCACTCTTGTTCAAGTTCTGATTTTGTAGACAACATGTTTTGAGATCTTTGAAATTCTAAGTTTGGAAATTACCATAAGAAGCATAAACCTTGTCTTCAATTCTACATCTATACTTGATCTTTAAAAGTATTCTTAAAACTTTAGACTAGGATTTCCATTTGAATTAAACACTTTAGGAGATCAACAAGAACAAAACCCCAAAACAAGATAAAACCGAAAATAGTGAAGTAAGAAAAGGGTTGTTTAGCACATACAGTGCACTACACTTCATCAGTTTACGACTCCCAGATTGATAACTTAGGTAGCAATTTAGGACACACTAAATTGACTAAACAGACTTCCTGGATCTATATATATTTGAACAGTTGTCTTTTGCATCATGATATCTATAATTTTTCCAACTAACTGGATACTTTTAACTCCTTTCCTTTTTCTTCCTGGTTTTTTAATACTTAACTCTGTGTTTGTCTTTGCAAATATTGGTATTTCTTTGATAGATTGTAACAAAGGAATATGTATACAAAAATTCTTTAGTTCATCTATCATATCATAATCAAGCAACACAATATGTCTTTCTACCCCTTTGTCAATTTTCAATCTTTCAGGAAAAGGTGGATTTTGAATAGAGACTGAAGGTTGTTCTATAATGGAAGTTGAGTTTATTGGAATGTCATCATAATGAAAAGGGGTGGTTTGTTTTTTAGAATTCTCCTTTTGATGAGAAAATGTCTCTTTCTCAGAGAGGTAATCTTTTTCAGATTCCTGGGTAACAACAAATGGTGACTTCTTTTCCAATACTCTACCAAATCTAAGTTGGACATTATTTTGATCTAATGGAGTTATCATGTAAGATTGGAAATTATGTCCCTCCATGTTGTAAACAGGCTGTGAATTTTTATTATTTGGATTTGGAAGTGGCTTAGTAGGTAGTCGATTTGGCTTTTGTGGAAATGGTAGTGAAAGTTGTGGGTTTGGATTTTGAGGTTGAGAGGGTTGAACAGGCCGAGGAAAATATTGTGGTGGAAAAATAGGGTAAGGTTGTTGAAAGTAAGGATATTGAGGGTACTTTCCATAAGGATTTTTCCATCCTTGTGCCCAAGGTTGCCAAGACATGAGTGTAGTCCAATTACTTTGTGATGGTTGTGCATATGTTTGAGTGTTGAAACCTTGGGTCATATTTGATTGTGAACTTTGCCATGGTCTTGTGGCAATAAAACAAAGAGGTTATACTTGATTTGCCATTACTTCCTCTTGATAGACAACTTTAAGCCCTGGTATTGAAGGAAATTCCTTTGTATCATGATTTTCTGCACATATAACACAGGTTTCCACACTTTTTAAGACAAGAGGGAATTCTCTCAAGGCATGCTTCTTTCTACGTTTTGGACGAATGATAGATAATGAAACATTTTCAACCTTTTGCTTGTTTTATACTTTAAGGGTATCTATTTTTTCATTAAGACTCCCCAAAACATTAGTTTTAAATTTTTTAAGAAAATTGACTATTTCAACCCTACTTACTGTCCCAACTGTAGATTTATTAGTCCTAGACATAACAAGATCTCTTGGATTTTTCCTAGCTCTTGCCTTTCCTCTTGAAATGTGTATGCATAACTCACAAATATCTCCAAATGATAACTGGGAAATATCTCCTTTACCCTTCAAATTGAGAAGATCTATCCACTCATCTATGATAGATTTTAGTAAGAGAGCTTTCAAAGTTTCTTCATCTAGATTATGCATTTTATCCCTTTTTACATTATAAGCAAATATTTCAATGAAATCTTCAAGATTTTCACTCTCTTTTTGCTTCATTTTAAAGACTTCATCTTTGAAATTATGAGGCATACAATAATCTTTGTATTTTTCTAAGAATGTAGTTTTCATTTCTTCCCATGTTCTTATAGAATGTACTCCTAAGCCCATAAACCATTTTAATGCTACATACTTAAGAGTGGTTGGAAACAATTTCAACTTTTGAGTATCAGTCAAGTAGTCATAGGATATACACAAGATTTCAAACTCAAAGAGAAATGTTTCAATATCCTCATTTCTTAATCCATGAAAATTAGGAAGGATGGAGGGTGAGATATTTTTCATTGTGGTTGTGGTATCTTCATCGAGGACGGGAAATCCAAAAGGTTTTGGATCTCCTCTACCACATCCTCTTCCTCTTCCACCTCCTCTATTTCCTCCTCTTTCACCTCCAATCCTAGTTTATTCACCATTTACATTATGTAGTTCTCCTTCCCCTTATCATGCCATTGTATATTCCTCATAACTAATGTAAGGTTCCATAATTGTATTTTCTAGTTCCTCCTCTAGCTCCTCTAGTTATTCTATCAATGGAATGTTAAAATAGGTTCCTTCTTCTTCCTCTTCACTAGGGATTTTTAGTTCTTGTCCTAGAAGTTGTTCTATAGTTGAAGATGGAAAAATTACTCCTTCAGTTAGGGATGTAGGATCTTATTTTTCTATTACAACTTCAATTGAAGAAGTTGGTGAATCTTTAGGTTGGATTTTAGATCTAAGTACCCTAGGAAGTCTATGTCTGCCCACAATGGATGGAATATGAGTTTGGGTGGATGGTGTGGCACTACGAGGTCATGGTGGGGTGAGTGGTGATGTTGGAATTGAAATCCTACCTCTATTTACAAATCTATGAATATCTTTCCCTATGCATATCATTTTGATTTCTTTTTTCACGAAAAAAATAAAAAGACTCCAATATACACTTTCCTGACAATGACACCAAAATGTTTGGTAATTTAATTGGTGTTAAATTACTTACATGAATTATCAACCAGGGCTCGTAAACCAATGAAATGTATGTGCATTGTTTGTGCTAGGAGTCCTTATTACTTAAACAATTCCTAAGTTAATTTGAAATATCGAAATGCACATGTTTCTATACAACTATGTAAGTAAATAAATCACTCATAAAAATGGAATCAATTCTATTTCTCTTGTGTTAGTGTGAAAATTCTTGGAAGGTGTACCAAAAATAATTCACTTAAGTCACTATGTGACAAGTGACCCTAACAACAAGTTAATGGTTACTGTCGTCTTAGATTTGAAACACAAATAGAAAATCTGTAGTAAAAGAAGATATAACCCAAAACAGAAAGCAACAATATAAAGAATCCAGTATAATAACCTAATTGGATAGACAATTTTAAATGAATTATTCTTTTATTAGTAACACCTGGTGAAGGAGATCTACATATTGGTCTGTAAGTCCCCCTCCATGGGATGGGTCCTTTGATATCCTTGACGCTTTAGAAAAATTTGATTCTCTCTCTCAATGTGAAAAACCCAAACTCAAAATGAGAGCTCAAGAAAAATGACGATAACGTTAACGATGATAATGATCATGGCGAGGAATGAATGAAAAACCCTCTTTATATAGCAAAGTATGGATTTAATCTTGAAAATGGAGAATAATAAAATATTATTGACCAAATTCAGATCTAACTACTTGGAATACATTATTATATTTATTGGAGAGGAAAAAAGTATTTAAAATGGTTAAATACCTTTATTTAGAAATAATTAACAAATAAAATGATTTATTAATTATTTTTGCGAGAAACAAGAAAGGCATGAAATCAAAACAATTATTAGATAGTGATTTAATAATTATTCTGATAACAGAAATAAGGAAAAGATTTAAACCCAAGATTTGGAAAATATTTGTGGATGACACCTGCGCCATTTGGTTGCATAGTCCAGAAAAGTTAGATTTCTTTTTCCAGCATCTTAATAATCAATGTAAATCCATAAAGTTTACCATGGAGCAAGAAGTTAATGGCTGCCTACCTTTCCTTGATGTCCTCATTTCGAGGAAGGATAATGGCTCTTTCTCCCACCAGGTGTTTTGAAAGAAAACTCATACTGAGCAATATCTTCATGCCAAGTCTTATTATTTCCTTGCTCAAAAGCTAGGTGTTTTCGACACGTTAGCTACTCGTGCACTGAGAATTTCTGATGAAGACCACCTCTCCAAAGAGAAAACCCATCTCCTTAATGTTTTTGTTAATAATGGATATAATAGGTAACAAGGTCTTAAAACTTTTCTCAAAGCTAGCAAAGGTCCTAAGGCTAAGAAAGACTCTAGTGATCATAATTTAGGGGTTCATCTCCCTTTCATCCAAGGGAGCACTGACAAGATTGCGAGAATCCTAAAGAAGCATAATGTTCCCTCAACATGTAGACCCCTCAACACCATTAGAAGTTCATTAAAATCTATTAAAGACCTAGTGAACCCAATGGATAGGAAAGGCGTTTATGTCACCTCGTGTTCTTGTGGAACCTCATACATTGGCGAAACTGGTTTGCCTATAAATCAGAGAATTAGGGAACACACAGTTGACATCAAACATGAGAGGACTTGCTCTTCAGCTTTGGTTGAACATGCTAAGGAGACTAAACATCATATATACATTGAGGAGGCTAAGGTTATTGTGAAGATTTGTCATTTTGATCAATATAAGTTTATGGAAGCCATTGAAATTGAGATGAGATAAAGTAATCTAAACAAAAATAACGAATGAAAAATTAGTAGTTGTTGGATTCCTGCCCTTTCATCTTAGTTTTTTCTCCTTCTTGGTTTAGAGGTTTTATGGGTTTCCTTCTTTTTTCTTTTTATCTCCTTAATTTTGGTTTCTTCTGATTTATCCTTGAGTTTTATTGATTCCCCTTTCCTTCTTTTTATGACTTTATTAATTCTTAATTTTTATTCCTTTGTTGGCTTAGGAGGTTATTTTTTGTTGATTTTCTTATTGATTATTGTCTCCCTTATTTTAATTATTATTCCTAGCCCTCATTTATGGAGTGGGATATATATATATATATATATATATATATATATATATAATATATATAATATAATATTAATATATATATAGTTATATATATATATATATATAGTATAATTATATATACTATATCATTAAGATTAAATTAAATTCTTTATTTATAATTAGAGAAAATATAAAATAAAAAATACTAAAAAATATATTTCCTTCTTTGACTTAGGAGGTTATTTTAGTTTAAATTTCTTTTAAGGTTAATATTCCCATTATCCCTAACCTCATTCGAGTTATAATTCTTTATTTATTTATATATTAATCTAGTCAAAGTTATTTTCTAGGATTTTAAATTTATATTCTTATATATATTTTAATTAAATAAATTATAACTAAAAGTTATTTTTAAATTAATTAGTTCGTGATTAAATAAAATATACATTTATCAATATTTTAATTAGTTCAAGACTAAATATTAATAATATCAATATTTATTTATTTACATGTAAATTAATTAAGATTAAATTAATTATTTCCCTATTTTTTACCAAGTCAAAAGTAACCATTTCTTTTTAGCCGTTAGAAAGATCTGTCTTTCTATTTAACCTACTGCCAAGATATGATTCCCCATCTTGTCCTGATGATGAACCACACTGGTTGGTTTGAAATGCGTTGACCAAACTTTCCTAATGTGATTTCTACTGAAAGTGTTTTAGATATTCAAGAAATAAGGAAATTCAAATAAATAATGATTTATTTAAATATTCCTAAGGGATTTAGTCAAATGTGACAAGGAATAATTATTCCTAGAGAAAAATAAATAAATAATGATCTATCTTAATTATTCGCATGGTTTTTTTATTTAAATCATAAAATAATTTAATAAAAATGGTTTACTAAATTATTTTCCACAATGCAAATGATTTTACTATGGTAAAATTAGATCTACATGGTGTATTTCGATCCACCTAGTTAGAAATGGCTAGTTGATCATTTTTTAGTGATAACAGATTACTCCCACACGTATGAGTGTTAGGAGCAAATTGTATGACCGAAATATGTTGTAAATTACACTTTCACGAGATGCCAAAAGGGGAGTCAGAGAGAGAGAGAGAGAGAGAGAGAGAGAGAGAGAGAGAGATCTGAAGTAAGTCTAGGATGGAAAAATAATGGAGGGGGAGAGACCTATAATATTGATAGAAGTCTCCTTTTATTTGGTAGTATTGGGTACAAAGAATATTGGTGAGCCCAACAATGTGGGTTTGAGTAATAAAGTACATGATACACTAGCATCAATGGGCCATAAAATAATACAACGGATCCCATATACATAATGCACCTGGAAAAACATAAGTCACGACTGAAAACAATAATATCTGAGTACATGAGATATAATGCCCCTCAAAATGACATGGGAAGTGGGTATCACAACCAAGGAAGCCCTATTGAACATGAAAGGGTTCTGAAAATCTGAATGGATCATCTAGAGGAGACATGCATCCTATGGGCGTTGCATGCAACGGAAACTGAACCCATCAAATTTGTGGAACTGCATTGGAGGCTGGATCAATATATGTGGTCATCTAGGAATGTGGGGGGGTACTTGAAGGGCCACCCCCTCATGAGGTCTGAAACATCTCACACACTCGGGAATCATTGGGACAATCATCTGGATCACTGAACTATCAAGCGTACGAATCTCAGTCGTGTGATAAGAAGTTGATGTCGAGCACATGAGAAAAAACTAAGTCAAAGGGCAATAATGAGTCCCTTTTCCTGATACGAAGCACTAAACAAAGATGGAAGTTAGAACTAAGGTACACCACCCTCTAGAATACTCTTTTGGAATAAATGTGTTGAGGTCGACAAAAGAGAGCCTGTCAGAGTTAAGGCAATGAGGAATTCTTAACAAAGGCACGCAGGAATATAGTAGAGTGACTGATGGACTAACACTGGGGATAATGATGGACGAAAACTAGATGGATAGGAGACTGACAACTTCCCTTGTCAGAGCATAATAAAAAGCGGTTGACCTGGCAACAATCGACTTGATTCTAGAGGGGATGGTCGGTGACTCAAATGGGTGTTCGGTAAAGATGGAGCAGAAGGACTGGAGGCCAAATATAAGTAAAATGGGAGAAATGTGACTCGACGATGAATGAAACATTATAACGAGACTCAAATGGGGACTCAGAACAGACTCCATAAGTACAAGGGTAACACATCTTAGATGCTCTGAACAAGGGTGACTCGATGATGCTGCCACATGGGGGAGGCCCGGTGGGGACCATGAAAAACATGAGTAAATGATGGTTATGCATGATGAAAATATACATGTGAGTCAACCAGTGCAAAGGTAAAGTGGTAACAGAGTACAAATGTCTCAGATGAAGAGATTTGGTTTTAAGAGGCGACAAAGTGAGACCTCATGGAAAAAATGGATTTCGGTTTAAGTTTTAAATTACCAAAAACAAAGAGAGACCCATTATAGAACTCGGTGAGGTATTTCCAATGGTGCTGATGGTTTGTCAAACATAGCTACGGTTTGGTTGCAATGGGCGACATAAAAACTAGGGTTTTTCCTATAAAATGGATTTTTGCCTCCCAATCCAATTCATTTACATCGTGAGTTATGGAGAATTTGGAGAAGAGGAGAAGGCCCTAAATATTTTGGAGATCATAGCAGACAAACCGACCATTGGAATTTGGATCTGCAACTTTCAGATAGGTGGCCTTACTTGTCTAAAAATGGCCCTAATGTTTCATGGAAATATGGTTCCTGGTGAAGAATCAAGGTAAGAAATGAATACATGAATGGACTACTCGAGAAGTTCTAGAATCATCCCTACCCACCAAGTCAAACATGGGGACTAGGTGGTAAGTGTGGGAGCCCACAGAATAGAAAGGTTGAAATTATGGTATCAATATTCTACAATATGTGATGTGTATATGGCTTACTGGAGAGGCCAGTAGGACAAACTATCCAAGAAATGGAAGGATAATCAACCATACCTAGATCATTGGGGTCTAGGCTGAGACTTGTGTTGATCAAGTGAGAATGTGGCTAAGGGGGGAACCATCATGACCCCAATCATGGGATACTCCCCCCCAACATATGTGATGGAGGGATTGATCTAGTATGCAAAGGTGGGAATGATGCCCCTTAGCAGGAGGAGTTTATGGAGCACCATTGTGTTCTAAGTGCTCGAATAAGGGATTCAAGCATCTTGGCCCAATTGGCATGAGACCCTCCAAAAGATGATGAGGAAATGTAGGGGAATATGTGAAGCATGCTATGGGCATACCATATGTATTTAGAGTAGTGGACTCAAAAGACATTTGATGATGTGGTTTGCCATTTGTTTATGGTTGTCTTCTTATGGGAAGAATGAACATATATAGTTAGATAAAGGAAATGGTGGATTACCAATCTCGTTTGGTACTGCATATATGAATGAAATGGACTGAATTTCTGGGTTTTCATACATGGTGTCACTGTACCAAAGAGTGGCTTCGAATATAAGGAACTGATGCTCACCTAGAAAACATGGTGGTTGAACAACAACAATGTCTAAGGGACTAGGTTGTTGATGTAATATGGAGGAATGATTAAGTGGATAATCCCTAGAGTGATTTGAAGTGATATGAGACTCTAGAGGTTCTTCTCAATGGGGAAGAATAATGGTACTAGAGTCGAAACTACCAGATGCACTAGGAGGGTTGGGGAGAATTGCCTCTCTTGGACTCTCAAAAGTGGATGCCCCCTTACCTAAACATTCAGTGCTAATGTAATGGCTACAAGGTGGATGTGGTTCAAATTCATGGGTTTGAAGTAAGGGGTGATTGAACCAATCGACCTCACCATGAATGAAGTCTTTGGATTCCATAACATATTGATCATGGGTTTGCTGCGGAAGGAAGTACACACGATGGTGCATATCATCCCAAGGATAATCAAGGGTGGTTATAACTTCCATAATGTCTTCATCAAAATCGAAGATGGGCAGGCTAGAGGAAGAAAGACCACATGTCAAGGAAAAGGTACCTGAAGCATCTTCATGAGAAACTAAGTTCACATATGCATCATCAAGGTTGAGAGACATATGACTAGTAGATGGAGTATCTATTGATGTGGAGGCTGATGTTTCCATTGAAGAAGGTTCAACAGAATCATGAGAGGATACATCTAGGGAGTTATTAGGGAGTGATCTCATGAATGATGATAGGTAGAGGATAGGGGAAAAACTGTCTATCATCTCGACATCAGGGGGAGGGATCACAATGGGTGCTTTGGAGACCTCCTGTTCTGGTGTAGCAATGGGACCAAAATCCATAGGTAAAGGAGAAGTGGACTCATTACGAGTGACCTCTAATTTGCAAAGCACTTGAAGTGTATCGCGAAAATCTTCGAGACGGGGACAATGATGGGAATAGTGGCCATAGTTATCACACAAAGCGCAAGCGTGATTTGTGCATAACGATCGAATCTTCTTAGCTAACTTAGGTAAGGTGACATGGACCTCAGGAATGTTAGAATCAGAGAAGGTATAAGTGACCACATCCTTAACATGAGGGGGTTCAGGACAATTATTGGTGGCATGACCGACAACATCACACAAAGCAAAGGGAGGAAGAGGCTTCAGTGGCTTGGGAAGAGATGGAGTTGTAGGGGGAGCCTTGTCTTGAGTTCCCTTCTTTCGGGCTTTGCCCCCCTCACCAGATACTTTCGCAATGAGAGTAGGCTCCTGTTGAGGTTACTAAGGAATTGAAGCAAAGGCAGGGGTAGGAACAAACATTTGGATGAGGGTCAAAGTGGTGTAAGGTTTCAATTGATTAGGTGGAGTGTTTGCGGGGGGATCGATGTACCAAACTGGGATCCCTAAGGTAATATTGGGTAGACTCATCGTAGCCATGATAGGTGTAGAATAGACTATGCGAGGTGGAAATAAAAAGGGAATCTGACCAAAAGGATAGTGGCCTAGAGGAACTGCTCCACAATGTTTAAGGCCCGGGGGAGTGGTTCTGGGCAGAAATGGATTAGGAGAGATAGTATGAGAAGGAAGTGATCCTTGAGGAGTTGCACCGAGATGGGAAGTTAAGATAGGCACAACAAGTTGGGAAGGTGCACACTATTGTGAAGGCATAATGACCTGTTAGTGGGTGGCTCGTGATGCTTGGAGCATGCAAACACTCAATGAGTTATGCTTAAAAGGATTAAACAGGGGGCCATAGTAAGCACCAAGTAAAGAGGAATCTTTATAGACTTTTAGAGAAACATACGATGCAGTCTTATTGTCAGCCACAGAAGAAATGTTGGTCTGAGGTGAAGTCTGGGATTTTGGATCATAATACGTTAACTGATCGACATTATCGATCTTTCCATTGTGGGGAAATCACATCTTACAGTGAAACGCAGATGCGACAACTGACGTGGCATAAGTATAACTATGAACCAAAAGGATGTTATAGTCAAGGGGACCATCAATGAATTCGATGTCAATATAGATGGTCTTGACAACAACTGTGATTGGGTAGTTGTGTTATAATCCAAGGGGTTGTGAAGGATGACCGTCCCATGCATGTAAAGTGATGGTGGACTGGGATAGGTCAGGAGATCCAAGTTGTTTCCAAACATTGGCAGACATCACACAATTGGATGCACCTTCATCAATGATACATCTCTGGACAATGGTGTTTTGAATGGAGATTGGAATTTGGAAAGTAATAGATGAAGGTAAGGGATGGTTATTTGACTTGTCAAAATGAAATACAATCATCTGATCATCTTGAGTATCCACAACACCTAGAGTATATAATAGAGCTTTTTGTTGTGATGGGCATGTTTGGAGAACTTCCAACATTGACATGGCAGCAGGAGACTACACCAAGTCATCTATAGTTCTATATGTATGAGCGACTTTCGCAGAAGCAACATTTCTACATAACAGATGTTTGGGGATCTTGGGTATGACCTCAACCTTAGGTTGAGGAATATGTAAGGTACTGTTAGGTGTTGATAGACTCTCGGTGGACCCTTTGGGTTGGGACTTAGCAATAGACTTAGTAGATGGCTTTTCATATTGGTACGATCAAGTCTAGAGGTTGACTTGTTTAATATCTACCTCATTAGAATTCATCATAAGAATTTGATAATCACGTTGATTAGATGGTGGAGCCGGTTGGGCTACTTGACCTTGTGTAGGTTGAGCATCTATGTATCCTTGTTGTGGAAAAGGATTGATAAGCACGACCGGTTAGGATGAAGCAGGAGGAGGAGGAAGAGCAGGGGGATGCGATCCTGGACAAGCTACTTGAGCTTCCCATTCTTGTCGCATATGAGGTAAAATATGACACTCATGGGTATAATGACCATAGACTCTACAACAAGCACAAGGTTTGTTCGTACGAAGATTCTTATTTTGCTTGGGATGATTTCCTTGTTGCTGGGTTGCGCGATTAGGTTGATTACCCTGAGGGGAATTGGGTGGAGGACCCTAGTTGCCTTGATTACCTTGCTACTGCTAGTTCCTATTATCCTTGCCCTTGTTCCTTTTCTTGGGGTTAGGGGGATTGGGTCCACTCTACTAAGCATACACTTGTCCTTGTGGCGAAGGGGGAGCAGGCATGGGAGGTTGAGGCACTGGTGCCGAAGGGGTTGGAGCACTAGGATGTGCATATGGATAATAGGGAGATGGGGCAACATTCATATAAGCAGGAGGAGAAAAACCTAGCCTAGGCATATGTTTATGCGAAGGAGGATATGCATATGGTGTGCTAGGACCTGGATAAGGATTTTCGTGAGGAGGATTGGGGGAGGGATAATTGTACATCGAAGTGGTCCCTCCCTGAGGTTTACCATAACTCATCGAGGGTGGAGCATATGGTTGGGGGTGTGATATGGTTCTAACTATTAAATATGTGGCATGAGATGCCCTTGACGTGTTGGCAGCACCAAGTCGAGGTAGATCAAGGATGAGAGTGTAAACATAACCTGACTGGGCATAAATCAAATCAAATTTGAGAGCTATTTGGAGTGCTTCTTCCTTAGATTGAGGAAAGTGTGATACGACATCTTTTGCAATGGGAGCCAACAACGATCTAAGAAACTGATCCATGTAGACTCGGTCTTCAAAATCATGAGCTCTACATATACTCCTCCTTCTATGCCATTCATGAACATGGTTGGAAAGGAGGGTGGCAAAAGTTTAATGGAATGAAGTCAAAAGTTCGGTACCTGTATCATAACGGAGAGGTAACTGAAAATATGAAAGAAAGGTTGTGGCAAGAGTTACTAAAGTGGAATGGGTTTCCTTGGGTTGGTCTACAAACCACTTTGTAGCAACTCTAATGAGTGTGCGTTGGAACAACCGAGGACGAATAGAATCTTCAGTAATAGAATCGGATGAACACCACATATGGAAGAGGGAACATGATTGGTCAGATCTTCTCCAGGATTACCTTCAAACTTTGTAATGTTTGAAGGGAGTTTAGTGGGCATTACTGGCCATGCGGGATCGAGGAGAAGAGGATCATTGGTAAGTTGGTTAAAATAAGGGAGACTTAAACCAACAAGAAAAGGAAGTAAGGGAGTAGGAGTGACCACACCGGTTGGGGTTCCGCTAGTGGGGGCACCATGGGTAGCACCTAGGTTACCACCGTGGGTTTCTGCGCCTGCATTGGTGCCACAAATGATGGCGATATGGGGTTGAGAATATGCGAAATCAGAGGATGAACGAGATGAATCAACAGAATCAGAATCAGAATTAGAATGATGACTTGATGGAGGACTAGGAGGAGTGATATGGCCTAATGGGAATTGAGGGTGAAGCCCTTGAATTCAACGCGACAAATGCCTTGGAGGTGCAATGGTGTCTAAACTAAAGAGATATGATAGGAATATAAGAGCAACAAGCAAAGATCTAGTATAGTGGTTCCAAGTGTAAACTAACTATTTTAATGATGTTACTCTAATACAAGCAAACACATCCTATCAAATAAAAATATCTCTAGGCTATAGGTGATCTAAATCCTCAAACAATCCTAGATCTACTGTTTCAGATGGCCTTCCAAAGAACTTCTAACTTATCAGAATCTTATCCCTGCAAGCAGAGTTGTCTAGAGAAAGGTAGGGTAGAGGACCAATTACTTCCATAGCTAGTCCTATAAGGTGTCCCATGGGGGTGGTCAAGTCTTGAGCTTCTTGGTAGTCAGCGACTGCAAAAAATTTCCTGCCACGGGTTGGGTAGCCCCAAGGATAACTGCTCGCATAATGACCTAGCCTAACCCCCTCTGAATCAGGTTTCTGATGCACTCTGGCTTTGACCGTGGGATGGTGAAGGATTTTAAGCTCCCTAATACGTTATCTTCTATGTCTCAATGAAAAGTGACCGATGGATGTTATTGGAAGCCTATCCCATCGACCCTACACCTACACTACAAAGATTGTTTGGCCCTAAGGTTGAGGTCATACCTAAGATTCCCCAGCAGAGTCACCATTTGTTAGCGTGAAAATTCTTGGAAGGTGTACCAAAAATACTTCACTTAAGTCACTAGGTGACAAGTGACCCTAACAACAAGTTGATGGTTGCTGTCGTCTTAGATCTAAAACACAAATAGAAAACCTGCAGTAAAAGAAGATATAACCCAAAACATAAAGCAACAATATAAAAAATCCAGTATAATAACCCAATTGGAAATACAATTTTAAATGAATTAATATTTTATTGATAATACCTAGTGAAGGAGATCTATAGATTGGTCTATAAGTCCCCCTCCGTGGGATGGGTCCTTTGATATCCTTGACGCCTCAAAATATTTGATTCTCTCTCTCAATGTGAAAAACCCAAACAAAAGCGAAGAACTCAAAATGGGAGCTCAAGAAAAATGACGATAATGTTGACGATGATAATCATCACGGTGACGAATGAATGAAAAACCCTCTTTATATAGCAAAGTATGGAGTTAATCTCGAAAATGGAGGATAATAAAATATTATTGACCAAATTCAAATCTAAATACTTGGAATACTTTATTATATTTATTGGAGAGGGAAAAAGTATTTAAAATAGTTAAATACATTTTATTAGAAATAATAAAAAAATAAAATGATTATTATTTTTACGCTAAGAAATAAGAAGGTGTGAAATCAAAATAATTATTAAATAATGATTTAATAATTATTCTAATAACATAAATAAGGAAATTCAAATAAATAATGATTTATTTAAATATTCCTAAGGGATATAATCAAATGTGACAATGAATAACTATTAAATGATAATTTAATCGTTATTTCTAGAGAAAATTAAATAAATAATGATTTATCTTAATTATTCTCATGTTTTTTTTTTTGTTTTGTTTAAATCAGAAAATAATTTAATAAAAGTGGTTTACTAAATTATTTTCCACAATGAAAGTGATTTTACTATGGTAAAATTAAATCTACATGGTGTATTTCAATCCACCTTGTTAGAAATGGCTAGGAGACCATTTTTTAGTGATAACATCTTGCTTAAAGGAAAGATCACACCCTTCTTGAAATAAATTGTACACGTGTTTCACAATCGTTAAAAATAAAATCACACACACTTTGCTTGAAATAAAATCACACACACTTTGCTTGAAATAAAATCACACACACACTTTCTTTAAAATGAAATCACACTTGCTTGAAAATGAAATTTAACAATGTAAATAGATCTACTCTTGACAAAAAGAAAGATTAAGTCTACGAATGAAAATATGATTTGTACAACTGCAATGTAAAGCTATGTTACTGATCTATGTCAACTTATACTCTGTCCATGTTTACCGGAAATCTCGCTTCACTCAACAATATAATGATTAAATAAACCTGCTGCAAAACAATCTTAAACATACATTAAAAAATCAAAACTTGAGCGATTAGATGAATTAACAAAATCCTGTAGGAAACACAAAATAAAATACTAATTGCAAATAAAAGGGAACCTTACTATCTAGAGGGGACCCTCCTCCGAGAAGTTGGTGTTAACACAATGCCTTCACGAGATGATTAACCACACATTAAGTAGCACAACAGAGGAATAATATAACGTCTTTAATTGCAAAAATAGAGTTTAAAAAAAACATCCAAATCTGTGTCTGTCATGCCGAGAGGAAAAATCCTATGCATAACTGTTCCAGAGTATTTCATCCTTATGCTAATTGACAATGACTAAAATTAACATTAAAAGATAAAATATTGTGATTTCCTCATGATTTTCTATTAGGGAAGCAAATCATGAGGCTGAACATCTGCATTCACTAATTCCTCGCTCGCTTGATTCGCCTTCCTCAGTGGTTGACTTTCGCTTTGACCGAGCTGTTACGGTGCCTTCCTTATCGATCCAGGTTATGAAGTTAGGAACAAATTATTGTACCAACTAATTACCACCTGCCCATATGCCCTGTTCTTCGGCTAAAGCTTCACAACCCATGAAACCTTGGACTCAGCTGCAGAATCACTGTAATTTAGTAGCTCAGGTAAATATTAAGTTAAATAATAAAGATAAATGATATTTATGAAATAGAAGAGGATTATGTACCTTTTATGCCATAAACCTTGTAATATGATACCCAAATTAGAGTTATGAAGGTCAAAAAGGGGAGAATGGAGTATAAGAAGGTTGTCAAAAAGAGGCAATTTTGGGGTTCAATAGGTGGAATCACTGTGGTTGAAGGTTGAGGTGGTTTGGCCTCTAGAAGCCCTGGTTGGTTTTGTCCTTTTTATTCCATGAGATCCCACATTCATGCTTGGAATATGACGTAGGGGTGATTGGCTGAAATATAAATTTGGTTCAACCCAATCTATGGTCAGGGGGTACGTGGAAGTCCCTGACTTGGTTGGCATTTTCATATCTGAATAAGAGTTATTTTCCTATTTTGATTTATGAGAACTTGATCTAGGTGGATGTTGGTGGTCATTCACCTATTCCACTTGGACCCCCACCATTGTAGCACAATTTACTATTTTTTGGCAGTTTTTCTAGTCCTAAACTTCCAGAGCCATTTTGAGGCCCTCAACAACGTTTTTTTTTTGTTGTTGGGAAAATTGGGGTCAACATGAATACTTTACCTATGTTGGCTATTCTAAAGTTGTAGTCATGGGATAGATCTTTCTAACGAGGTATTGTGCGCGTCAAACAGAGATCATATGCCAAAGTTTCGACCTCGAGAAGTTGATGTACCAATTTACCCAAACGGGGCCCATAGCTTTGGTTTTTGGATGTTTAGGGTTTTCCATTGTTTATGAGTAATAAATAGGCTTTCGAGCCTCATTGAAACACAGTTAAGAGGCATGTAGCCACCATATATCTTCTCAGAGATAAGCTACCATCGCCCAAGCTAGTCTTATTTCCATTCTGTTTGTAAGAATATTTCAACATTTTATGTTAATGAAATGAAGTGTTATTTTTGATGTATTTCTCTACTTATGGTTATATCTATAGTTTGTTGCATTCCTATTTAAGTTTAGATCAGTGGTATCAGAGAAATATGCTCTTTCTTTGCTTTTCTTTGCATGTCCCCAACGAGGTTGGGATATAAGGAGTTTGGGCTTGAACTAGTCGACCTTTTGCAAGACTAGCCTCACAAATCCCGACGGCCTCCCATGGTGGAAGAGAAGAAAGACAAGGGGGAAGGAGATCCTTTCAAAATCTTGCTCGAAGAAGCCCTAGAACGACAGAGGAACGCGATGATGGACAACTTTTCCCAAATCCTTTAGCGGCTACCCAAGGGCGATGCATCTCCTTCTAACAGCTACTCTGGAAGCGACACACCCTTTAAGGTACAAGTTAACTTTGACATCCCCATATTTGAGGTTCAGATAGATACAGAAGCCATAGATAAATGGTTAAATATACTAGAAGGATATTTTTCTATTCATGATTTTTCCAGCTGGGAAAATATTACTTTTGCACTTGTCAAAGTCGCCCCCCATGTAAAGGAATGGTGGGAAACTTACTGTGAGAAGAAGGACGAAAGTACACCCTCACTATTTTTTGCCACATCCACTTGGGATTCGTTCCGGGATGCCATCAAGGAGCAGTACTACCCTGTCAGGAGCTGTGAGGATAAATACATAAAGTGGACGACGCTGCGGTAGGGAAGGGACCAAGACGTGCCAAAGTTTACCAATGTTTTTCATACCCTTCGCACGAAGTAGGGTATCAAGGATTTTGTACTCAAGTAATGCAACTGCCTATACAGTTACATCCAGGATTAGATGGAGTTCATGGACATCTCCTCACTTGGCACAATGTATAGATACACTGTCAAGATTGAGCATAAGTTTAAATAGAAAAAGTGAGACTTTAGATCTGCGATTCCGAAGCAAGGGAAAGATGCCCCCAAACCACAAAGAAAAGGGTAAAGCCAAGGTAAGGAGACCCATGATAACCTGCCAAAACCGCTAGCAAAGAACACCACCATGAAGACAAAGAAGGACACGGGAAAGTGGTGTGAGTTCCATAAGAGCTCGACTCACAACACAAGTGAGTGTTGGGCCAAGCAGTCACTAGTGGCCGAGCTAAAGGCTTCCGAGTCAGATGAATGTTCCAACTTTGAGTCAGAACCCGACAAGTGGAATGACAAAGGGAAGCAGATCATTGACGTGGAGCCTAGTGCCACTGTGTCCACCACCAAGATCCAAAAGATTGAGCCTAAATATCCAAAGGAGGGGAAATGCCTATTCCACTCACAGATGTGGGTGAAGGGTTCTCTAATGCAGTTTATTGTCGACAATGGGAGCTAAAAGAACCTCATTTCAACAAAGGTCGTGAAGTGGTTGGGCCTACTGACTACAACACATCTGCAACCGTACACCATTGGGTGGCTTCACTAAAGACAAGATCTCTGTGTCAGCCAGCAGTGCTACCTTCCCTACAACATCAAGCCCTTCAGAGATGAGGTACTTTGTGATGTTTCTCCTCTTAAAGTTTATGATGTATTATTAGGACAACCATACGTGTGGAAGAGACATGCTGAATATGCGTCTATACCCTGTTCTATTATTATTTCTTTGGGTAGTAAGTGATACAGGATACCGAAGGTAGCCTCACCTACCACCATTTCTGATCCGGATTTAAACAGGAACGCAATAAAATACAAAGATAACCATATACACAGAGATGCAGCGGAAATAATACTTCATTTCATTAATGGAAAATACTGAAATATGCTTACAACCAGAAATGGAAATAAACCAGCTAGGGCGATGGTAGCTTATCTCTGAGAAGAGATGTGGTGACTACATGCCTCTAAACTGTTCCGAACTGTGTTACAATGAGGCTCGAAGGCCTATTTATTGTTGAGAAACAATGGAAAACCCTTCACATTCCAAAACCTACCCCTAGAAGATGAAACGCCAAATTGTGGGCCCCGTTTTGGGTAAATTGGTACATCAATTTCCCGAGGTCGTAACTTTGGCATACGACCTCCGTTTGACGCGTATGATAGCTCGTTAGAAAGATCTATCCGAGAACTACCACTTTGGGAAGGAAAACATTAGTCCATGGACCCATGTTGCCCCCAGATTTCCCAAAAAACGTCGTTTAGGGCCTCAAAACGGCTCCGGAATTTCAGAACCCGAAAAACTGCTAAAAATAGTAAATTGTGCTACAATTACGGAAACTGAAAAACTGAAAGAGACAGTTGTGGGGGTCCAAATGGGATAGGTGGGTGGCCACCAAAATCCACCTGGATCAGTTTGCCTGGTCATCAAAATATATTTAATCTAATGCAGATGGGTGTGGCAATTAATTGATATAGAGGATTTTATAATAATAGAAAGTTTTATAAACTATTCTCTATTTATTGCTTATAACTTCACATGGGATTTAAGACTGAATGATACTCAGTTTGATCTTACCCAGATTTCTGCATAAAGACTTAAATATATGAAGAAAAACATAATGAAATGAACACATAAGAAAAAATTACAAGGAGACAAACTATAGGAAGAAAATTTAGAATCCTTTCATTAACTTGAAGCAAATCTTCAACTCAATTAAAATTATCCTTTGAAAGATCATCCAAGAGTTCAACCCTTAATAATTCGAAGGAGGAGTTATTTATACAAAAATAAAATATCTTCTAGAGACTTTTTAAACAAGAATACAAAAATAGTACAAAATTATAGGAATCTTTAAAATGATAAGTGCTGACACTATCTTTCAAGAATTTGTTGATGATCTAGTCCCCAAAAAGTGTTGCCTAGCTGTCTGCCAGTTGGTGATGAAAGTTACTCGATAGTTTCACATAAGTGATCCCACCTGCCTTGACTTGGTATAGAAAGAAACCATTTTTTTGTAAACTTCATCAACGTCGGTATACTTTTCAAAATTAGGCTTATTAACAAAAGTATGTTTGATTTCATGCTTAATTATTAAATTTAAATCCAAAGCTTCTAACAATTCCTTCCAAGTAAAATTACCCTTTATACTTGAAAATCTAGCTTTATCAATTGCAATTGAATAAAGCTTTTGACCTTATTCCTCCAAATTGATCAACCTGTCATCTGGTGCCACTAATCCTAGTATTCCTCTCTCATTGAGTAAGTTAAAATTGAAATGAAATCTTTGGTAAATAGTTTTCAAGGCTTGGCACTTGGTCTCCAACTAAGTCATGGGATTCTTTTTCTGCAAAACCTTCTTAATATCCAAAATAGTTTCAGTCTTGTCTACAATTTGTATCTGCTCCAACACAACTCTGGTTACTCAAGTGCAGGATCCTTTTGATTTCTGGACCTATCCTAGGTTCACTTTGGTTGCTAAGAAGTTGTGCAATTCGATGAAAAAATAGTCAATGAAGTCTGAAAACTTGAACTCAGTTGAGTTCTCCCTCAAGGTCTATCATTCTGGTGGTAAGTTTAGCGGTGTGTTGTGGTATTCAACAATCCCCCATTTATTAATGATAGTAGTTAATATTACGTTAATAAATGGGGACCCTTCAAAAAATCTATCCAAAAAAAAAACTTAGCATTTAGGCATTTCTTTTATTTTTTGGAATAAAGCCAAGATAAAAATCAAAACCCTCTTTTTAGAAAAACTACTAGAAATTTACCTTCACACATATAACATGATTTAAACCCACCAAAAGACCTTTCTAACCCTCCAAAATGAAGAAAATCGATTAAGTAAGGACTCTATGCTTGAAAATATCATAACACCCGACATAAACTAGTCCTTAAGATTTTTCTTGCATCGCATAACACCATTCATAAAGGGCCCACTTTAAAAAGTCATTGCGAAACATGCAGGATGTGAAACTGCGATGGTGTTATAACTCTTATTGCAATGCATTTCAAACATTTAAATAAACACTATGTATTTACCACAAGCCGATATTATGAAATTCAATTAAGACCTAGACCCACTGGTTAAAATATCATAAGCAAATGTTTTAGGTCCACCATTTAGTAAAAAGGGTCTTTTACATAGGATAAACCTAGCAAGTCACCACGTTTTGAAAACAACTAATGAGTGGCTCACATCTCACATCTCGTAGAAACATAATGGGACGTAAGAAAGGCAGAAAGGCATATTGCGATATTTTGATCTGCAATATTGCTTCGGAAATCGCACAATCGCTATCATCACATTTTAAAGGCTCCTCACCCTAGAAGCTTTTTTCTCGTTTTATGATGCATAACATTTATGAGCATTAAAGCTAAGGGATAACGAATCATTAGTGGGAATTTAGTAAGAGATAACTTCATTTATGTGTGAAAAGCCATTTAGCGTGATATGATATCTTCTTACGTGCATTCAAATAAAACTTCTGTTAGCACCTTTGCAAGCTACCTACATTATTTTGTTTTACGTTCATCTTTGTGTATCTGATAGTTGTTGTTATTCACTTTTGTTAGACACCTAATCCTTTAAGAGTTGGTGTGGAAGCTGAATAGTCTAAGGAAGTCCAAGAGACCTTGGAATATGAAACCAAAGGTCATATGAATTTACTATAAATGTATATCATTTGTTAATAATAGTGAGACTCTCATGCAACAGTACACAATAACCATTGGATTAGTCGGATAAATGGATAGGGTTAATGGAAGATGAGTGATGGAGATATTATCATAGGAGATTAAGTTAAGAAATGGATGGATCACATCAAGGCACATGTCGACAGAAGGATGGAAAACGTGCAGAATAATGGAGCAGTCTTTCTAGGCAGTAAGCAGTATCTAACACCCCCTAAAAGCTATAAATGGTATTTTGCAAATTCACGCAATTAAATTGAAGGGTTGACACGTAGCACGGGAAAACCACTTTTCTCATGCACTCTCGACTAGTTATGCATCGTGCAAGATTTCATGCAAGATTACGCGATAGTCGTTGGATCAAGCAGGATTGATCGACAGTGGAGATCGACCAAGCTAGTTGGAAAGTAGGTGACGCGATAGCTATTCGATTAGACGGGGCAGATATGACAGTGATCACATCAGAAGATGCATGTGAGATAATTTAAATTTCAGAAGCGATAAGGATATGAACTGGGGTTTTAATTCCTTTCGGTTCTATGGAAAATTTGAAGGTTTGCCATGTACCTGGTAAATTAAATAGTTCTGATATTTTAGCGGAATAACTAAAATTGGAGGTTGAGGCTAGTTGGTGCGAGTTATTGCACGATAACCGTCAGATTGAGGAATGAAATCAACGACGAATATTTACCGTGCTAAGGAGAGCATCGATATATGTGCAAAGGTTTGTGGAATGGAAGAAAGGTAAGGTTTAAGTGTGGGTTCTGTGGATTTTATTTGGCCAAGAATGATTCCAGTCCTCGAATAGAGGCGTACTCGACCAATCATTCTTTGGACCCCTTCACTAATGTACAAAATTCTATTTCATTCAACCATACACTACATAGTAGAAAAATAATTTCTAGCCTCTCTGAAAAACTGTTAGCAAGAACATCAATGAGAAGGATAAGATTGTCTGAAATTTCAAATACCTCTACTATGTCAGTGACAATCATAGATCCTTCATAATTTTTCGGGTACAACCTCCTGAATAATGATTCCATTTGTTCTTTGCATGTTATTCCAGTTAATACATGAAGAATATATCGAACGAGGACAACAAATTGTTCTGGTCGATTCTATCTTTGGCTAAGAAGGATATTACAAATTTGACTTCCAGCCAGTTGAACAAAGGTAGAGGTAGGTTATTGACGTAAGAGCACAAAAGTAGTAAGAACTATTATGCGACTTTCTAGAACATAGGATATTGCAGTAACATTGAATTGTGAGTGACTGTTGCTTCTTCCTCATTGGTTAATAATTGTGATTGGTTTCTTTAAAGTGTAAGTTTGACAATGAAGAAAATGACCAAACTTGATAATGCATTAGAGTTGTTAAATACTCTGATACATTAGAGTTGCTAAGAAGTAACTCTGTTACCTCTAAACTGGAACATAGAATATCTCCTCAACTGTGCATTAATTCTCTATTGAAGCATTCAAGTTTGTACACTCGTCCATTGGATAAAATTCTAGATTGTGAACGCATATTGTCAATTTGATTGAAGGTTGGTGTTATATGTGCATTGGAGCTACAATATATTTGTGAGATGGGATGCATAGTAAATGTGTTTATATACAGTGTGAGTGTTTAGGAATGTATGTGCATCTTTCTGCATTGTGTAGGTGCCATTCTTTGCATTGTGTAGTTGCAAACTATGGTATGTACGTTAAACACTAATTTTGGAGTCATATTATTGCTACTGAGTGCTGGTGTACTAGTGTTTTGGGTCAAATATGCCTCTACTATGTATTGGAAAAGCTATATGATTGCACCACCGTTGTTTATAGAGTTGTATCTATGAATAAATAGAACCATTGCTAGTGTATTCTCTGCACTTTATATAAAAGAAGTATTTTGTGGAGAAGAGAAGACATTTGTATTGGTTGTAATATTGGTGCATTTATTGTGAAATAGTTCTAATTGGTGAAGTATTAGAATTCCTCAATACTAGGATACACTCAACGACTGACAACACATTCAGAATCAGCAAAGACTCTCTCTCCAAAATTCAGACCTGTCTACAACATGCACAAGAAAACATTGTTTTTTTGCAGCGTGAATCTCAACTATAACAGGAAAAATTACATCAGTGGAGTCATCATTCTGAACATGTTTCTATTCAGAAGATTGAAACAGACTCCCATAAACAACAAGAGTTACATGCAAATGCATAAGTTCAGTTTTCACTTCCCAAGCCCATCATTGGACCTTGGGAAGAGCTTGTCAGCAACAAGCACATAATAGGTCTTGGATATGATAAGGAGGTTTCCTTTCATATTCCAGATTACTCAAAGCCCATCCAGTTTCAGATTGCTATATTCCTTCATGACAGTTCACCTTCAGTTGTTCTAGATTCTGCTCCTCTTCCACAACGACAACAACAGATTGTGAAATGCCAACACCGTGACCAAGTTGGCCATATCAAAGATCACGATTTTGATATTCATCCATGTAAGAATGGTCATAAAACCAGTCATTCTTCAAACATATGCTTCAGAAACAAACCTCCTGCAAGAACAAAGATTCATCTTGGATTGATTGCTTCTTGGAAATGGGTATCAACAACCAAGAAGATATTCCAGTCATATGTCAGAACTTGTTCTAGAGTATTGAACAGTCTTATAGTTGAATTTTCTCCATCATCCCACCTTGTATATAACAGGGGAGAAATGATGGTCATCTACAAGCTTCAAAGCCACGTCAAGTGAGCCTGAGCCATAACTTTCCATACTAGATTCAGAGTTGTAGCCAGAGACAAACATGCCCCTGATCATGCCTTCAATTGGTGACGCCTCTTCAAAGAATTTGGGACATTTCCTCTAGCAGAAGACTTCAGCTTCTTGCCGGTTTTGGAAGAGTTCCAAGAATTTTATTGAGCATTCCAGAGTTGTTGGTCATCATTAAACCATCACAGGTTGAGACCTCCCTTTTTAGGTTGAGGTTCTCCCTTTTATGCGGGGTGAGACCCCCCTTTCATGGTTGAAGGTTTCCCTCTTCAAAACATCAGGAGCACTTCCTCTAGCAGAAGACCTAAGCTTCATGCCAGACTTGGAAGAGTTCTGGGAATTGCACTAAGCATTCCAGTGTTGGTGGTCATCCTTAAACCACCTCCCTTATACCACCATTTCAGAGAGCACATTGAACCTAGTGTTGCGATGCATTTTTGCATGTTTTGTATCATAGATCTCTTCTTGGAATCATACATAACCCTTTGGATTAAGGGGGGGGGAATGTTGGACACCTAATCCTCTAAGGGTTGGTGTGGAAGCTGAATAGTCTAAGGAAGTCCAAAAGACCTTAGAACACGAAACCAAAGGTCATATGAATGTACTGTAAATGTATATAATTTGTTAATAATAGTGAGACTCTCATGCTTATCTTAATATTCTGTTGCTACCATGTATGTGTTTAACAACTTTCAGGTAAAGTCTGCAGAGCAAAGCGTTGATAACAATGGTGAAGAAAGGCAAGGAAATCACTTCTGAGAAGTCAAAAATGACTCCTCTGTTTATAGATACTACATGCAACAGAAAGGGAGGAACCTCTACATGGGAGGCTATGTATAACATACTTGAGGAGGAGCAACCAAGGATTATGGAAACAAAAATTACAGTTGACGGACGTGATTCCTCACACGCTTCCATGCTAGAAACAACATGCTCATTTTTTCACTGCATAGTCATGCAACCAAAGATAATCCCTTATACTGACATGGTTAAATAGGTTATTGATGAAACCGAAATCTCAAATAGAGAATCCAGGACAAGAAGCCAAGGGGTTATGGTATCTTTTACCCTGGAAAACCTATGGCTTATGTACCACCTACCAGAGCCACAAGTCATCTACAACAGGTAGTTCATGGAGAAGTTTGCCAAAGAAAACAAAGACCCAGAAGAAGGCACCCAGACCTAGTCTAATAACGAGGAAAAAATCAAGAAAGATAAAAATGGTACGTACACTACTTTGTCTGTTTGTACCCCTCATAGTTTTGCAGCAGCTATGTTATGTAGACTATTTGGCAGACCCGATAGTACTAATTTCTCCCTAGAATGGTTGTCATTAATAGATGCAAATATTAACGCAACTGTAATGAATTCAACACAAATTCTGTCTGACAATTTAACAAAAACAATTACTGAGTATAGAAGGAAAAGAAGTGTTGCTTTGAGGGTTTACCCTCCATTCTTTATGAGCGCCTATGTCATGGATGCAATTTGTTTTAGTTCAAAATTCCCTATCATGGGATGGAAATGGACTGTTCGAAATCCATTTCCCATTCACATATACCACAAGGACATGCGGGAATCCAATTTTCAACCACATTGTTTCAAGATTTGTCATGGAGTTATTCTCCCTATTCACAAGCGACTTTATAATCGAGACACCCCTCGATTTTCCCAAGAAGCTAAAGTTGACATCCTCCTGGTGGATAGATGGTTCAGGGAGGAAACATTTACATATATCAAGGTTTTTGGCAGCATCACATCCCCCCATGTCCTCCCATACTATGTTCCAGATAAATTGATGGCTAGAGAAATAGCCTATCAAACAGCTAGTGGGGGAGGAATGAGCAAGACATTGAAGGATTCAAAGAAGGCTATCTAGCCTACATTCCCTGTTCATTGTGGAGCATTTTCATTACATGACCTAGGGCATGCATTCAAAGAAGCAGAGAACATGCTATCTTTGTGATTACCTAAATTCCCTGGAAGGCAATACGACCTGTTTGGTAGTCTCAAAAATTTCACCACTTTGGTGAAAATAAAAGTATTCAGTAATGAGGCAGATTCCTTTGATGATATATTTTTGCAGAAAAACACCTTCATAGAGGTGAAGCATATGGCACAACTACTTTTTAACCATGAAGATCTGGAAAATTTTTACAGTGATAGAGGAAGGCGGTTAGCAAAGGTCCCATTGGACCAATTATTGATTGAACCAATAAGGGAGCCTACTCCTAGTGCGACTATAGAAGGTGACTCCAAAGAAAACTCTAAGATTGATTTTGGAGCAGAATCTCAATAGAAATCTACCAAGGAATTGCAACAGTCATCAAAAAATGGGAAAATTAGAAGCATGGAGTCAGTAAAGGATACAACCCAATCTACACAGAAGATAGTTGAAGAAGCTTCAACTAGAAAACACACTGAAATCCCTACTACCTCCGCACACCCAATAGAACCCCTGGTAATTGATCTAGAGGAAGAGTGGGATAATTTTAATAAGATTCTCAATGCAGAAGAACAGGTGCCAAAGTTGCAAACTCCACAATAGAAAACAACTCTAGAAATTACAGTGGAAGAGACTGCAATACACAAGGGGTAGAGTACATCCCTGCCACTCCCACTTCTGAAATAATTTTGAGAATTGAAGAAATTCCCCCTCTAGATGTGTTCTATATCCCACAGCATAAGGCCGTCGTGAAAAGACAAAGAAAGAAAAGGAAATTGTACTCGATAGCTACTACCCTTGAAAATGAACCAATGGATGTTCTATGGAAAGACTCACCTGCTGACCCATCTGCCAACCTTACTAGATTCTTGTAGTTTGCAGGTGCTTATGCAACAACGACCATGGAAAAAGAAATAGAAATACAAATGTTAGAGAAAAGGAAGATAAAATAACGTTGCTTAAGCAATAATTATAGCAAGTAAAATCCGACCAGCAGGTAGAGATACAGTTGGCTAAACTTCAACAAGTGTTTGAACATATGCAAATAGAACATTGAACCAACTTGGCCGAGAAGGAAGCACAGATGCAAGCAATAACTAATCTACACAAAGATGATCCAAAAATTGATCAGTTTGTTACTAAAGCACTTGGTCTTAACTCCCAACTGATGCACCAGAAAGAATTATTCTGCCAGAAGATTTCACAGTGGAAATCTTATTGTGAAACAAGCAATAAACTGACAAGTCACTTCATGGAAATGAAACTTGAATACAATGAGATCTTTAAAAAGGTCTCTGCTTTTATCGCCTGGAAAAATACAGAAGATGGGGGAGAGGCCGAACTCCCCAAGCTAGAAGAATTACATAAGGAAATCTTATTTGCGAGATGGGATTCTTGGCTTAAAGAAGCAGAAAAGGCAACAACAGATGTGGCAATAGCAACAAACAGTGTCATAGAAAACATCAATGAAAATTTACATAGTGCCAACCTTGTGGCATAATTCATTCTAGGTTTCCTTCCTAATTCAAAATAGCTTGAACAACAATGGAAACATGTAGCGATAGAAAAAGTAGAAGTGATAAGGAAAACGACCAGGTTAAACTGAGAGGCATATTGGCAACATTTGGTAAAGCCTCACAACCATTGGATGACCTTGCGATGCCTAACCACTTCTATGGAGAAAAAGGCGCCAACACTGACTGATGTCGTATTCATTGGACAGTTGAAAGTTGAAGTCAGACAACCAACACAACTCAAGCCCATGATGGATATTTGTGATCTGAAAGATCAAATGCAAGATAGTTAGTCACTTTGTTTATTTCCATTTTGATTTTATTTTTGCACAAATTGAGGTAGGTCGTTTAAACCTTCTCAACTATTTTTGTAATAATCTATTTTTAGTTTTATAGTTTTAATATTAAACCCCTATCATGCATTTAGAGAGGGGTCCAGAATTTTATCAGAAACAGTCTTCGAAACATGCACTTTTGTCCCTTTGAGGAAGTTCTAGTGAAATTAATGGAACATGATTTATTTTCTATCTGATTTAGCATGTTCTACTGAATTTGCACTTTTGTACTCTTAGATGGTGTTGAATGGACTGAAGATAAATCAATATTGCTAAAACACATGAGTAGGACGTATTATAAATGGTACTTTTATCTCATAATCCTTTTTACTTATGTATTAAGCAATGATTTCTTCTCAAATTGTTTATGTATGAAAGTCCGAATCTTGATTACCATTATTGCACTTTTGTGTGATGATGATCTTTATTTTATATTGAATATATGAATAATTCTTTATGCGATATATCTTACACAATCATTTCGGCTAACTTTTTATACAAAATGATTATTGTTAAAACGGATTCACTTCTCATCGCAATTGAATGATCTTTATTACCAATTTCTTTCAGATATTATTGTAGATGCTGGAAATAAAACTAAGGGGGGTGGGGGTGAATCAATATTAGAAAATCAATAAATTTTTCATTTCCATAATCAGATTCATATACACTGTAGAGCTATAAAAAGGGTCTCTTTCACCTCTAGTTACCTCACATTAATATGTCAATCCAGGAATGATTTGCTATTTCAAAGAGTGTCTCAGTCTGAGGCTTAGCATTTGTCAGAGTAATGCTCGTAGTACAGTTGTTTTAAAACTACAAAAGTAAATCAATGCGTGTCTACAACTTAACTACTTCAAAAGGCTAAATGACACATTTGGATATAAAGCAATGCATCAATCAAGGGTTCAATAGCAATAACCCATCCCTTTCGTAACTGATGAGAACAGATCAAGGGTATGGGAGCCAAGTAGCAGATGTCGATGGTCACTACAGCCTGAGATCGTCTTTAACAAACAAACAATGAAACGACAGGTAAATAAAATAGCAATGAAATAAAACAGCGCATCAGTCAAGGGTTCGGTAGCAATAACCCATCCCTTTAGAAACTGATGAAAACATATCAGGGGTCTGGGAGCTAGGTAGAAGATGTCGATGCTCACTACAGCCTGAGATTGTCCTTAATAAATAAGAAATGAAATGGAAAGTAAAGAAAACAGCAAATCAACAATCTTGAAATGGAACAACAATTCAGGAATGGAACAACAATTCAGTAATTCAGAAATGAAATAACAATTAAAGAAATGAGCAGTAACTAAGTTCAACAAGTTGTAAATCTATTCAATCACACCAATCCAAACATCACTCCTTCATTCTTAAAGATGTACACGCACTATGGAACAACACCACCTACGGATCCAAGATGGAACAACACTAAAAACCATATAAACACAACGTGCTT